>CAUYPK010087214.1:0-11534 GCA_963574355.1 Loris lydekkerianus | reverse complement strand
CCTTTCATCTATAAAATTCATTAAGTACAAACAAGAATAACTGTTTTGGAAATAATGTTGACAAAATTTATCAAAAGCTATTTAACCCAACTATACCACAAGACTATGAGGAAAGGACCAAGGAAGGGGAAGGGAGGGGGGAGGTTTGGGTGGAGGGAGGGTGATGGGTTGGGCCACATCTATGGCGCATATTTTTATCTATAATAAAAAAAAAAGTTCATATTCACAAATAAAGATATGTAATAAATGCTGAAAAGAATGTTCAACCTAAAGTAATCAAATCTAAATCAAAACTACAGTGAGTTTTTGTTGCTGTTACTGTTTGCCTATAAGACAGTCATTTTGACAAGAGCTACAAGTCTTGCTGAAGTTGTGGGTAAAGGGACCATCACTCATTCAAATTCAAGTTGACAGTACTACAAATCTATCTTGAGAGGAACTGAAATATAGGTACAAAAAATTTTAGTGCATATAATCTCTGACACAGCAATTCCTTATCTTTATTAATAGAGATGGGGTCTCACACCATTGTCTAGGCTGGAGTACAGTCACAGCTCACTGCAACCTCAAACTCCTGGGCTCAGGTGATCCTTCTGCTTCAATATCCTGAATAGCTAGGACTATAAATACGATCCAATGCACTCAGCAATTCCATATCTTAAAAATATATTCTGAAGGAATAATCATTAAAGTACACAAAGAAGCATATACAAGGATATATTTTGTAATATTGTTTATAGTAAGGGGGTTATAATTTTGGATGGTTTTAACCTCTCTTTTCTATTCATTAACCATTCCTAACTCTTTAAATTTCAAACATACAGAACATTTTAATGAATAGTGCAACAATCATCCTACCATTCAGAGCTAATTGTTGACATATTTCCATCTTTAATTTATCTATGTCTGTCTGTGTATATCTATACACACACTTTTATTTGTTTACTTTTGTTGAATCATTTGGGAGTAAAATGCAAACATCATGACATTTTACTGCCAAATATATCATCAGGTATCTCCTATGTCACTGTAATACCATTATGGCTATGAAAATTCTCTATCATCATCTAATATATAGTCTAAAATATTTTCTAATTATCTAGAAAATGTCTCCTAAGGCTATTTTTATCACCACATTCACACGTTGCATTTTATGTCTCTAATCCCCACTACCCCCAATGGTTTTGATTTCTTGAAGAGTTCTTTTATTTTAGATTTTTCAAAAATGTTGCCCTTCATGCTTTCAATATTGTTCTTATAGCTTTGGCTTAAAATTAACATGTATTAATATTCTCAGAATAAACAAGGAAAAAATTACCCAATAATCCCATTTCTAAGATTCTCTCTTGAGAAAATAGTCTAAAATGTGACCTAGGATGCATGCATTCATTAATTGAAACCTTATTTACAATATTCAAAGTACTGAAAAACCAATTTCCAAATAATAGAGAATAAAGTGAACAAACAATGGCAAGTCCATACGACAGATCATGTATAGGCATTATAATGTTTATAACATTTTAATGGTGTGGGAAACTGGACACAGTAGAATTGTGATAATAGCAGGATGCAAAACTATACAAACCATATGATTTCATATCTATTTATAGATTTTTATAAGCACAGAAAAATATTAATATCTATATCAAAACATACATTGCAATTTATCTGTAATTGATGTTTATTTATCTTGTAATTATCTGTATATCAATATTTGATAATATATATAGTTTATAGAATATATTTAAAATAAGTTTTCTGTTATTATTGAGCCCAACCCTGTTTTCTATTATTTCACTCATTCATTCAACAATGTCTACACATGTCAACTAATTCTGCCCCCTTTTCACTTCCCATCTTTCCTTTATTTATCCTGTCGAGACACTACCACCCAGAACCCACATTTGTTAGAAACCCTGCCAGCTCACCATCATTGTACACAGAGCCCTCAGATTCTTTCTTATAAAACACCCCATGGGGCTGCATGCTGAATGGCTGGGAGGCACGGTTGTAGAAGACCACCTGGATAGTGTCACCCACCTCTGCCCGGATCACTGGCCCTGGAAAATTGGAAGGAGAGACAATGAGAACGAAAACAGAGATGAATAGGGAAGAAGGAAATAGGAGAGATACATTAAGAAAAAGTGTAAAGGACAGAAAACCTTCCTTTGCAATAATAAGAATAATGCCTTCCCAAATATATTTCAACTTATAAAAAACACCATAAAATTCATTATCTCATTTTGACTGTCAAATATCTTTCTAAGGCATACAGGGAAGGTGTTATTATCTCTAGTTTACCAATGAGGAAACTTCAGCTCAGAGAGGTAGATTTTCCCCCAATTCAAATGGCTTATTAGCTGCAGAACCAGGACTTGAGGATAGGAGTTTTTCTCACCCTACTTCCTATCAGGTCCAATTCCATTTCTCTTAAGTTTGTTGTCCCAATTCTGATAGCATCTCCTAGTGGGACCCATATAATATCTGAGCTCACATCAATCTGAAACTAATTCTGAGCAAAGAAAATTGTTATATTCTCTATCCAGGCCCTGGACTGGATAATCTAGCTACAAACAACTATTGGAATTTTCTATGCTTCACTACCCACCAACTCTAACCTAGCTTGAGACACCTTTAAGTCCAATCAAAAGTATGCAGACTAAGCACTTATACTGGTTCTAACTCTTGGTCAGAGTTCCACATCTCAATTTCTACATCTAATGCTCACTCCTGCTTAAAGACTGGAGAACCATGTAGAACCTCAGCCAATGGTAATTCCTTCATACTCATCACCATCCCTTTTTCCTTTGGTGGTTTTTATCCTCTTGATAGCTTTTTATTCAGGTAATGTTGGGTCTACTGTCCATTTTCAGACCTAAAGTCAATTGGCACACATCTATCCCCAGAGTATGGTCCATTATGTTACTTTAATTTCCAAAGATTTTACCTACATCTGACCTATTCTATTTCCTGGTTCCTCTGTATTACTAAACCACATATAACCTTGCTATACTCTTTCAATTTTGTGCTTTCGACCTTCTGGATATTGTCTCCAGAAGAAAGCCTGGCTCTTCTCAGAGTCATAGCAGGCATGTCTGTATTTCATGCCAATTTTCTCCTGGCTGTAGCTTATCAAGAACCTGGACAGTCTGACCTCTGTATGCAGTCTTTCAATAATACTCCTAAAGAAGCAATTTTAGAAGTATGTGCTGTACGACAAAGGTATCAGATGTTCACTGAGAAAGAGTCAGTGGAGATTCATGATGAATAAAAATAAATCCAAGGCTCTTAGAATTCCTACAGCCAAAACACTATTAGACTACTTTTAACATAATGTTTTTCACATATATTCAGATCCAAACCTTTTTTCACAAAATAATTATCTCTTGGGATGCATTTTGGAAGATATTGTTCTAAAGTGTGTCCTAAGCCATGTCTAAGCTCCAGTTTCTAATTCCTCCTCATTCTTCTGGTTCCAGTCAATGAATCTTAAAAGTTAAATATTCCTCACCTAGAATTCCAAGATGTTTATCTTCTTCAAGCTGCACCTTCTCCTGGAATGTCTCATCTTGAAAGGCTTCATATCGGACTTTCCAGTAAGTGCCTCCAATTCTGCTGGAACTCTTCTGGAAGAACTTATCTGAGTCACTGGCACATAAGGAGGAAAATATACGATTTTACTGGGTATCAAATAGACTCCCACATCACTATTTGGATCTTTGTGGTTAAGAAGGACATCAGAGATAATCCTGGTTAACTCTCATCAGTAAAGATATATCCTCAGGCAATACTGCTACTACAGCTTCTGCTTGAATCCTTCAAAAGAGAAGGAACTCATTTTTGGAGGAGACAATTGTTCTTAATATTTAATAGTTTTAATTATTAGAGTTTTTCTTTACAGTAGGCTGGAATATTCTTTCTTATATTTTCCATACACTGAGACCAGTTCTGCCCTCCAGAATTGCATAGCGTACATTTGTCCTTAAATACCAATCAGGGGAGTGAGGGACTGACCCCACCAATGGTTTGTTTTCATCAGTTCAGTTGTCTGGCTTATCTACATGTTCATAAACCACTTCAGTAGGGTCTGTTCCTGACCACCCTAATTGGTATATGACTGTTAACCATCCTTAGATACTAATGATTCTAATGAAAACCCACTAAGTTAATAAGCCCAGCTGGAGTTTATGGAAGTCATGCTGAAATGCAAGAGCCAACTTTCCTAAGTTTCCTGCAGATCATTTCCTGCTGCAAGAATAAACATAATAAGCACCCTACGATCTTCCCCATGTCCTCTCCTAGTCATCTATTAAGTGCCTCTTCTGTGAAAGCCCAGCAATGCTGATTGCCCCAGTCAGGTAGTATAACTTAAAACCTAGCAACTGAGGATGGTACTAACCTCCCGCTCTATTCTTCCCACACGGATTAGGCAGAAGAACCTGGAGAAATTCCTTCTAAAGGATAGGCATGGAAGGACCACAGGGAAGGTCGTTTCCATTCTTCCTAAATTTCTCACAGTGGTTTTTAATACCCCTGGCTCAAATTTTTCCTTCAAATTATGAACAAGGAAAGAAGGAGCAAGGAGGTAAAGGAGTAAAATGAAAAGCTGGAGCAACGCCAGTTCAACTGATGCAAGAATTGTTCCTGCCTGGGCTTTCCTTTCTGAACATGAACAGGAATTACAGCAGGACAAACCAACCACAAGCTATGCTTAGACAATTTCCATGTGGATGTGAAAAACACTGCAAAAAGCTTTGCTACTTACAGTTCTTCAAAAGTAAGCCCTCCAATGGGCCACAAGAACTTGGCTAAGAGTTACATCTTGTAACTCCAGGCAGACAATGATTCAGACCTCCAAGTGAAGTGAAATATTTCTTGGAGAAAGATAATAGGTGCTAGGGATGACCCAGGAGTAGGGATAAGGAGTCCACTTCTTCTTACCTGCCCGGCTCTCTCAAACTCTTCCCAGTATTCCCATCATGCCCCATTGGGCCATAGTCCCATTGAATCTCATGGGCCTCAATGAAGTACTGCCGAATTTTTCCTGTGAGCATGTTTTCAGGGGGGGCCATGGAACAAGACATGACTCTGTAGAGTGCCTGCATGCCGTCTGAAGAAAGAAAATCATGGTTGGGCCTATTCTACGCAATAGAATTTCTACACAGCGAACTCATCTTCCTCCTTCATCTAGTGTTTCTTCCTCCCACTCTTCACAGTCCCTTTACACCTACCCCAAATTGGCCACTTTCTCTCAGTCCTATAGAGCCTAACTGGGAGAAAAAGTGAATTCAAGTGGGACTTCAAGTACTTTCACCTGTTCCTACCACCACTGACATGTTTACCAAATCCTAATTCCTGCCTTTGCAAAAGGCTTACATTATAGCAATATCACAGAGACTGAATGCAGGAGATGTGAGTCCAAGATCAAGCTTTACTATTATCTGTAGGACCTTAGTCAAAGCACTTCCTCAGGCTTAGCTTCTTTCTTTTCTAAATGGGGAGAATAGGAAAATCTACCCCATTGGACTGGTAGGACTATTGAATTGAAAAGGGGATTAAATTATTTAAAAACTGAGATGGTCTCAAAATAATGGAAAATCTATGCTCTGGTTTCTCTTTAGATCATATAAATTTTTTGTCTTTTACCAAAATAATAGAAAATCTGCTATCAGTGGAAATGAAGTTTCAGACCCGAGACTGTCAGGAAAATGTAGACTCCAAAAAGTGTCTTCAAATGGGGAAGATATTACATTGAGTCACATGGCCATGGATGACACTGTCTTATACAGTATGGACATAAGGTTTGTGTGCAATTTAAAATAATTGATATTTTATTGTATACATGCTATTTTAAAATAATTGATATTTTAAATTGCACACAAAACTTATGTCAACCCTGTTGCTTTGCAACTTAGAGGTCATTTGACTACATTATGTGGTTAAGAGTCTCACAACACCTCAGAAAGATTCAAAATTCATAAATTAGAAATCTGAAGAGGAGGGGATATTCACTTTTGTGGAACCTGTGTTATGGAATACCATCTGTCAGGTGCTTTACATACGTTATTTCTATCAATCTTTTTAACCATTGTATTAAGTAAACTTTTAAAGTCCCTTTTTTTAGATGAAGAAAACCAAGATTGCACAAATAGCAGCGGATTTGAGACTTAAACTCCCATCTTTAAACTACAGATAAGTGCTCATTTTCTTCTCTTATATCTGCTATCCTGGTTACATCATCTCCCTAGTCCCTAAAAGTTAAATTCACATAATATCTCTGAATTCTCATTACAACTTTATGAGGTAGACTTTATTGTTTCTATCATAAGATGAGGAAACATACACTCAGAGAAAAGTGACATGACTTATCAAAGGTGACTAAGTAATTGGTGAAACAAGGATTTGTTTTGTTTTTGTTCTTTTCTTTACTCAGTTTATCTTTTACTTTTTTATTCTTTATTTAATCATAACTGTGTACATTAATGCATTTATGAGGTACAATGTGCTGATTTGATATACAATGGGGAATGCTTACATCTAACTCATTAACATAACCATCTCCTATCCAGACTTGTTTTGCTCTAAAGTCCATGTTTGTTCTACTATCATGCTAAATTCCTGACCCCAATCCATATTCATACTTTCTTACCTAGGAAGTTTGCGAGCTGAGAACAGACCCTGGGTGATGGAGGATAAATAATTGTCTTTTATTGAGTCAAACCTAACACACAAGACTCACTTCCTACCAGTCTATAACATCTTGCCCATTCAAATCTAGGTTATAGACTGGTAGGAAGCCTCCAGTCTTCCAGGATACCCTCCTAAATAACATGAAGTAGTTCTAGAAAGTGAGAGCTAAAGAAAGCTTTAAAGACTATTTAGACAAATTCCCCTATTTTATAGATGTGGCATATGAGGTCTAGAGATAGGAAAAGATTTCCTCAAAGCCATTATAGTGAGTTTTTATCAAAACTGAGACCACAACTCAAACCTTCTAGTCAGTTATGAAGTGCTCTTACCATTCCCTCATATGTTTCTCCTCTCCTCTTATGGTCCCCAATGCATTGTTCCTTGATGCCATTACTTTAACTCTTATCCTATTGAAAACAAAACTTGCAACTCATACTGCTGTTGGGTCACAACTGGAGTGTCATTTCTTACCCACAATACTCCACCATCTCTTCAGAAACCATATTCTCCTTCAACTAATCTCTTCCTCACTCCCTGCTCAAAAGATGAAAATAGCCCCATATCTTGATTATTTAGAAATCTGAGAAAAATAAAAAAAGCTTAAAATCCTACCTATTCATCTTTAGGCCATCTAGCTTTTGAGATAGGAATATTAAGCACAGAGACATGCATAAATTACCCAGCAAGTTAAAGGCAGAGACAAGAAAGAACCTGGGTCCCTCAACTTCTACTCTAGTGTGTCATCCTGTTCACCAAGATGCCTCACCTGGAAAACCTATACTATGACTACAGATGAGAAGCTCAGATTCCTGTTGACCATTATTAATCCCTCTCTCCTATCCTGCAAAGGTCAGACATGTTGACCTCACCTTGAAAATGACTGTTCACTTGACAGCTAATTAACCAGGTGCCAGGCTCCTGGGGCACCATCTCAGTAGTCACAAAGGTAGCTGGAAAGATGTGTGCCACATCAGTACGATGTCCACGAGTGGTCATCATCTGTCCATGGAAAAAAACTGTGTGGACATCCACTTCATTGCCCATGCCAAACAAGTGCCAGGCCACATGCTTCTGTGTACACATGGTTAGCTCTGGTAAATTCCCAAAGACAAAGCCATTGATTGCTACAAAAGAAACCCCCCCAAAAAAATAGTAGCGTTAGGAAAGTACACCCAGATGGGAGAAGCCTTACCATTAGGCAATAATAATAATAGGTAATATTTAGATGAGGCTTTAAAGAGCACACTGTGCTGACCATATGCATCATTTCACTAAAATCTCACAGACACCCTGAAAAAATAGACAGATATCATTAGTCTCATTCAAAAAAATAAAAATAAGGAAACTAAGGCTCAGAAAGGTAAAGTTATTTTCTTTCAAGTCCACAGAACTATTAAGTAGTTAGAGCCAATATTTTAAACCAGTATTCTGAGGAAGCTATCTAAGGAATGATGTTAATTTGCAGGCTATTCTTTCCTTTTAGTCAGGTTTCCTTCTGAAATGTCTACAGGACAATGGTAACATTAGCTGAGTAAGAAAGCTATTACAATCATTTGGTATAAAACTCAAGGTAAATTAGAGCTGTCCAAGCCATACTTTACATCTTACCTCTCAATGTTGAACCCTTTGGGACTGTCTGGCACTGAGCCCACTCCTGTCACCAAAGGTAAGTAAATAACTTCCTTAATTAAACAAAAAACAAAATCAACTTGTTTCTACTCCCAAAATCACTTCTCCACTCATGCCTCAGGGCTTTTTTTTGTTTTTAATTTAATTAATATGGTCCCTTTGCACAAAATCCCAGAATAGGGTAGGGAATATAAGCAAGGCAGCTTAAAGACAATCATTTTTCTCCACAATGCAGACAATTCTTCCAACTTGTATCCTTTTGAAAGCAAAGCAGTACTAATTAATTTTATAAGTGGACAACTCTCACCAAAGTGATTGAGCATACAATATATAACTTTGAATTCATCAGTTTCTGCTATTCCATATTATGAGACAGGATAGCCTAGGGACAAGAACACAACCTACACCGTTAGGGAGATCATGGTTGGAATTTATCTGCTGTATAGTTTTAGGAGTCTCCGTGTCTTCAGAGGTACAACAGGGAAAAGTCATCTACTTACTAGTCTTTGTAAGAATTAAAAAGGATCAGATATGTGAAAGCACCCATCGAGCAGTAGGCCCAGCAGAGGTCTTCCATCAGTGTCCACTGTCATAAAGTGGCCACCTCCTCCCAGCTCACCATGCATCCTGTTGCTTTCCTGAAAAGACTCATCTTCTTTGTCCACTGAGGCAGGATCTGAACAGTAAGTGGCAATGTTCTCATCAAGATGCCAGCTAAGGTTCTCATCGACCACACTGAAGAGCAGAAAGAAATCATGTTCCACATCCTGGCGCTGAGGAGGGGAGTTCCCATCCAGGGCTCCTTAAGGGAAGTAAGAAAGGTGTTCTTGAGAACCTACCTTCCTTAGCAACCATAAGCTGAAAGGGGTATTCATAAGAAAGGAATAGGAAGATATAGGACCTTAAGAATCTGTTAGAAGGCTGGCTTGATGGCTCACTCCTGTAACTCTGAACTCTGGGAGGCCAAAGCCAGTGGATCCCAGTGTATGGAAACCACCATACACTGGTTTTATCGTTTAGGAGTTTGAGACCAGCATGAGCAAGAGAGAGACCCTGTCTCTACTAAAAATAGAAAAAAAACAGCTGGGTGTTGTGGTGGGCTGAGAAATACATGGGAGACTGAGAAAGGAGAATTGCTTGAACCCAGGAGTCTGAGGCTGCTGTGAGCTAGGCTGACGCTACAGCACTCTACCCAGGGTGACAGAGTGAGACTGCTTTAAAAATAAATAAATAAATAAATAAAAATGTGAAAAGTCTTTTCTCAGGCCAATCTATTCAAGTGTTTTCCCATGCTTTCTTTGAGGATTTTTGCCATTGCTTGCCTTAAATTTAGGTCTTTTATTTGACGACATAGGTCTGGGGAAAGAATTTATACAGAAGACGTCCAGGGCAATTGCAACAACAAAAATAAACAAATGGGACTGAAAAGCTTCTGTACAGCTAAGGAGACAACAACTAAAGCAAATAGACAACCTACACAATGGGAAATAGTATTTGTATATTTTGAATTGGACAAAATCTTGATAACTAGAATCTATAGACAACTCTAATTAACATAAAAAAGATCCAACAGTCCCTTATATCACTGGGCAAGAAAGATGAATAGAACCTTCTCTAAAGACAGACAATGGCAAACAAACAATGAAAAAAATGCTCATCATCCCTAATCATCAGAGAAATGCAAATCAAAACCACCTTGAGATATTATCTAACCCCAGTGAGAATAGCCCACATCACAAAATTTCAAAATTCAGATGCTGGCATCAATGCAGAGAGAAGGGAACACTTTTACACTGCTGGTGGGACTGCAAACCAATACAACTATTTTGGAAAGAAGTATGGAGAACCCTCAAAGAACTCAAACTAGACCTCCCATTTGATCCTGCAATCCCATTACTGGGCATCTATTCAGAAGAAAAAAGAAATCCTTTTACCATAAGGACACTTACACTAGACTGTTTATCTCAGCTCAAATTACTATTTCCAAAATGTGGAAACAGCCTAAATGCCCACTAATCCAGGAATGGATTAACAAGCTGTGATATATGTATACATGGAATACTATTCAGCCATTAAAAAGATGGAGACTTTACCTCTTTTACATTAACCTGGATTGATGTGGAACACAGTATTCTTAGTAAATCATCACAAGAATGGAGAAGCAAGAATCCTATGTACTTAATTCTGATATGAGGACAATTAATTACATAGTACATTATGAGGGATGGGGGAAGGGGAGAGCAAAAAGAAGGAAGTAGCGAGAGGGATGAGGGGGTCATGGTGTGTGACACACCTTTTGGAGGTGGGACACAATTATAAGAGGGACTTTAGCTAACAATGGCAATCATTGTAACTTGGTTCTTTGTACCCTCAATGAATCCCCAAAAATAAAAATCTAAAAAATAAAAATTCAGAAAGAATCTGTCAGCAACAGAAAAGCAAATAACAGCCTCTGGCACTAATTTGTATGTTTCCAAACTCTCAAGATAAAACCACCAATTCAGTTAAACTTTAGACTTAAAGATGGGACACATAGGATACAAAATAATTCCCTTCCACCAACACTGCCAATGTCTTTAACCTGATGCCTGACCCTGACCACATTTCCTGCAACATCCTGGTCTTCAGGCCTGACTACTCCTTGAGCATATCCTATTCCCAACCAAGTCCTTAATCCTCCCCAAACTCTGATGGCCACACTTTCCATTCCATCCATACCAAAACTCTTTTCTTTCTTTCTTTATTTTTTAATTATTAAATCATAGCTGTGTACATTAATGCAATCATGGGGCACCATACACTGGTTTTATAGATTAGCCCATATCACAAAATCCCAAGACCAGAGATGTTGGCGTGGATGTGGAGAAAAGGGAACACTTCTACACTGCTGGTGGGAATGCAAATTAATACATTCCTTTTGGAAAGATGTTTGGAAAACATTTAGATCTGCCATTTAATCCTATAATTCCTCTAATAAATATATACTTGGAAGACCAAAAATCACATTATAACAAAGATATTTGTACCAGAATGTTTATTGCAATCCAATTCATAATTGCTAAGTCATGAAAAAAGCCCAAGTGCCCATCGATCCACAAATGGATTAATAAATTGTGGTATATGTACACCATGGGATATTTATTTATTTTTTGATACAGAGTCTCACTTTGTTGCCGTAGGTAGTGTGCTGTGGTGGCATAGCTCACGGCAACCAC
>CAUYPK010087213.1:0-49344 GCA_963574355.1 Loris lydekkerianus | reverse complement strand
TTTGTCAAAGTTAAGATGAGGGAGAAAATTCTGCAAGCAGCCAGACATAACAAAAGCATCATCTAAAAAGGGAGAAACTATGGTGCATGTTAGAATGGGTACTTGTGATTGCACTAATGTACACAGCTATGATTTAACAATTAAAAAATAAATAAATAAAATTTAAAAAATAAATAAATAATATAAAATAAAAAGGGAGAAATGTCAGAATAACTGCAGAACTCTCATCCAAAACATTTCAAGGAAGAAGAGATGGTCATCAACCTTTAATCTTCTAAAATAAAACTACTTCTAGCCCAGGATCCTCTATCCAGCTAAACTGAGTTTCATTTGGGATGGAGAAATCAAATGCTTTAATGACATAGACATGTTGAAGAAATTTGCCATAACTAAACAAGCTCTCCAGGATATTCTCAGACCCATCCTACACAATGACCAGCTCAATGCTCTACCTCCAAAATAAAATCTCCCAGAAATTTTTGAACAAAAACCAACTTCCACAGTTGTGAAAGGATTAAAAAGGCACAGTGGACATCTGAAAATCATGACACCCAAAACACAACCTGGCTTATCAATTCTCTCAATTAATGTGAATTGTTTAAATTGTCCTCTAAAGAGGCACAGACTGGCTGACGGGATACATAAACTCAGACTGGATATCTGATGTATACAAGAATCTCACCTTACCTTAAAGGATAAAAATAGACTCAGAAGGAATGGATGGCCTTGTATACTACAGGCATATGGAAATCAGAAAAAAGCAGGAGTTGCAATTTTAGTAGCAGATACAATTGGCTTTAAACCGACAAAGATAAAGAAAGATAAGGATGGTCACTACATATTTGTCAATGAAAACACCCAACATGAAGAGATTTCAATAATGAACATTTATGCACCCTACTAGAATGCTCCTCAATTCATAAAGCAGACCCTAATGGATATGAACAATGTGATATCTTCCTGCACTATAATAGTTGGAGATTTTAACACCCCTTTGACAGTTTTGGATAGATCCTCCAAGAAGAAACTCAACAAAGAAATATTAGACTTAA
Source organism: Loris lydekkerianus (assembly GCA_963574355.1). Lineage (NCBI taxonomy): Eukaryota > Metazoa > Chordata > Mammalia > Primates > Lorisidae > Loris > Loris lydekkerianus. The sequence continues at coordinate 48,292 of CAUYPK010087213.1, read as the reverse complement.
ACTTGACCCTAGAACAAACTAGACCCTAGACCCTAGAGACTTTACAGAACTCTACAAAACATTTCATACAATAAAACTGAATATACATTCTTCTCATCAGCCCATGGGTCATCCTCCAAAATAGATCATATCATAGGACACAAGTCTAACCTCAGCAAATTTAAAAGTATAGAAATTATTCCTTGTATCTTCTCAGACCACAAGAGAATAAAAGCTGAACTCAACAGCAACGAGAATCTTCATACTCAAACAAAGTCATAGAAGCTAAATAATCTTAGGCTGAATAATAGCTGGGTCAAAGATGAGATTAAGAACGAAATCACCAAATTTTTGGAACAAAATGCTAATGAAGACACAAATTATCAAAACCTGTAGGATACTGGAAAGGCAGTCCTAACAGGAAAATTTATAGCATTGGAAGCGATCATCAAGAAAACAGAAAGAGAGGAAGCCAACAACTTAATAGATCATCTCAAGCAACTAGAAAAGGAAGAACATTCCAACCCCAAACCCACAAGATAAAAAGAAATAACCAAAATTAGGGCAGAATTAAATGAAATTGAAAACAAAAGAATCATTCAGAAGATCAACAAAACAAAAAGTTGGTTTTTTGAAAAGATTAACAAAATTGATAAACCTTTGGCCAAGAAATAGAAAAGTAAAATCTCTCATACTGTCTATCAGAAACGATAAAGGAGAAATAACAACAGACACTTCAGAAATTCAAAAAAAATCCTCAAGGATTACTACAAAAATCTCTATTCCCAGAAATATAAAAATCTGAAGGAAATGGACCAATACCTGGAAGCACACCACCCTTCCTAGATTCAACCAGAAAGAATTAGAAATCTTGAATAGACCTATATCAACCACTGAAATAGCATCACAATATGAAATCTCCCTAAAAAGAAAAGTACAGGACCATATGGCTTCACATCCAAATTCTACCAAACCTTTCAAGAGGAACTAGTACCTATATTATACCATAGAAAAATAACTAATACTTCCCAACACATTCCATGAAGCAAATATCACCCTGGTACCCAAACCAGGAAAGGGTCCAACAAAGAAATAAAATTATAGACCAATATCATTAATGAATATCGATGCAAAAATATTCAATAAGATCTTAGCAAACAGGATTCAACAACACATTAAAAAAAATTATACACCATGATCAAGTTGGTTTTATTCCAACAGGTTACTGGGTTGGTTCAACATATGCAAATCTATAAATGTAATACATCACATCAATAAAATAAAATAAAAAACAAAGACCATATGATTCTCTCAATTGATGCAGAAAAAGCCTTTGATAATATCCAGCATCCTTTCATGATCAGAATTCTTAGGAAAATAGGCATAAAAGGGACATTTCTTAAACTGATAGAGGCCATTTACAGCAAAACCCACAGCCAATATCATATTGAATGGTGTAAAATTGAAAACATTTCCACTCAGATCAGGAATGAGGCAAGAATGCTCACTGTCTCCACTGCTATTCAACATAGTAATGGAAGTCTTAGCCATTGCAATCAGGCAAGAGAAGGTGATCAAGAGTATCCAAATAGGGTCAGAGGAGATCAAACTCTCATTCTTCACTGATGATATGGTCCTATACCTGGAAAATCCCAGGGAACTTTAAAATTCTTAGAAGTGATCAAGGAATACAGCAGCATCTCAGGATACAAAATCAATACTTACAAGTCAGTAGCTTTTATATACACCAACAATAGTCAAGCTGAAAAACAATCAAGGACTCTATTCCTTTTACAATGAAGCCAAAGAAGATGAAATATTTGGGAATTTACCTAACAAATGATGTGAAAGATCTCTCTAAAGAGAACTATGAAACTCTGAAAAAAGAAATCACTGAAGATGTTAACAAATGGAAAAACATAACATGCTCATGGCTAGGAAGAATTAACATTATTAAAATGTCCATTCTACCCAAAGCAATCTACAGATGTAATACAATCCCTATTAAAGCACCATTGTCATACTTTAAAGAACTTGAAAAAATAGTACCTCATTTTATATGGAATCAGAAAAAAAACTTGAATAGCAAATACATTACTCAGAAATAAGAACAAATCAGGAGGAATCACATTACCGGACTTCAGGCTATACTATAAATCTATAGTGGTCAAAACAGCATGGTACTGGCACAAAAACAGAGAGGTAGATTTATGGAACAGAACACAGAACCAAGAGATAATCCAGCTACTTATTGTCATCTGATCTTCGACAAGCCTATCAAAAATATTCAGTGGGAGAAAGACTCCCTATTTAGCCAATGGTGCTGGGTGAACTGGCTGGCAACCTGTAGAAGACTGAAACTGGACCCCCCATCTTTCACCATTATCAAAAATTGATTCTCAGTGGATAAAAGATTTAAACTTAATACATGAAACTATAAAAATACTAGAAGAGAGTGTAGGGAAAACACTTGAAGAAATTGGCCTGGGAGAATATTTTATGAGGAGGACCCCCCAGGCAATTGAAGCAACACTAAAAATTCATTACTGGGATCTGATCAAACTAAAAAGCTTTTGCACAGCCAGGAGTACAGTAAGTAAAGCAAACAGACAACCTTCAGAATGGGAGGAAGATCTTTTCAGGTTATGCTTCTGACAAAGGTCTGATAACTAGAATCTACAGGGAACTCAAACTAATCAATAAGAAAAGAATAAATAACCCCATTTCTAAGTGAGCAAGAGACTTGAATAGAAAGTTCTCTGATGAAGACAGGTGCATGGCATACAAACACATGAAAAATGCTTATCATCCTTAATCATCAGAGAAATGCAGATCAAAACCACTTGAGATATCATCTAACTCCAATAAGATTAGCCCACATCACAAAATCCCAAAACTACAGATGTTGGTGTGGATATAGAGAGAAGGCAATGCTTCTACACTGCTGGTGGGAATGCAAGCTAATATGACCTTTTTGGAAAGTAGTTTGGAGAATACTCAACGAACTAAAAGTAGACCTACCATTTGATCCTGCAATTCCTCTATTAGGTATATACCCAGATGATCAAAAATTATTTTGCAACAAAGACATTTACACCAGAATGTTTATTTCAGCCCAATTCATAATAGCCAAGACATGGAAACAGCCCAAGTGCCCATCGACCTATGAATGGATTAATAGTTTGCAGTATATGTACACCCTGGAATATTATGCAGCCATAAAAAGGATGGAGACATCACATCTTATGTTTACCTGGATGGAGCTGGAACATATTCTTCTTAGTAAAGCATCTCAAGAATGGAAAAAAAGTATCCAATGTACTCAATACTACTATGAAATCAATATATAACTACCTACACACTCATACAAATGTCAAAACATAACTATAGTTCAGAAAGTAGAAGGAAAGAGGAGAAAAGAGAGGAGGGAGGGGAAATGGGAGGAGTGAGGATATTTGGGGGAACCTCACCTAATGTGCATAATGCAATGGTACATTTTAAAACTATTAAGAAATGAGTATGATTGTGATGCATGTGCTACTTACTTCAATGTAAACATTTCACATTGTGTATCGAAGCAGTACCCTGAACCCCATAAATGCATCAATGTACAAAGTTATCATTTAATAAAAAATAAATGCATATCTGAAAGCAAAAAAAAAAAAAAAACTAAAAAACAAAAGTGGACAAAAGAAATGCAGTTTTTTAAAAGGTAATAGACATATGGCCAAAAAAATATGAAAAAATGCTCAATATCACTGATCATCAGGAAAATACAAAGTAAAACTGCAATTAGATACTAAATTACCCCATCATAATGGCCATTATTAAAAATCAAAAAACAACAGATGCTGGTATAGATGCAGAGAAAAAGGAATGTTTATACACTGTTGGTGGAACTGCAAATTAGTACAACCTCTGTAGAAAACAGTATGGAGATTCCTCAAAGAAATAAATGTAGATCTACAATTTGAACTAGCAGCCCCCCTTGCTGAATATCTACCCAAAAGGAAATAAAGTCATTTTATCAAAAAGACACCTACATTTAAATGTTTATTATAGTACAATTCACAATTACAAAGATATTTAATGAACCTAAGTGCCATTCAATTCACCAGTGGATAAAGAAAATGTGATGTATATATAAATAACCATGGAGTACTACTCAGCCATGAAAAGGAATGAAATGTCTTTTGCAGAAACATGGATGGAACTGGAAGCCATCATCTTAAGTAAAGTATCTCAGAAATGGAAACCCAAACACCATATGGAGTTGCTAATAAGTGGAAGCTAACAGATGAGTATACACAGGCACAAAGCAATATAAAGGAAACCAAGAAAGGGGAAGGACTGGAGAGTGTGGGATGCAAACTTACCTATTGGACACAATGAACACTATTCTGGTTATAGGTACACCAAAAGCTCTGACTTAAGCATTATTCAAGATATTAGTGTTTTGTGCCCCTCTTATTAATATTTTTAAAAATTTGGAAAAAATTTACATAAAACTGTTCAACCCATCTTAACACACACACAATATATTTTTAACTGCCAAGGAATCTTCTGCAAAGTAGAATATTTGAAAATCACCTAAATTCTCTTTCCACATGTCAGCTATCATCTTATACATTTACCCCTGACTTCTCTGTTGTATGAATTTCACAACTCAAAATCACAACTAAGCTACTAAAATCATACACATGTTAGAAAACCTTTGGAACTTAATAAAATTTAAAATAAACCTCCATAATAAAACTCCATAAGCAGTTGAGAGTCATTGGTAAATTTGTCCAACTAAGACAAACAAAAAATCAATACATGCATTAAAGATAATGTATGCACACTGGCAAGGCATTTAAGTAAACTTAAACCAACAGGTTGATTTCTTAGAATAGCAGGATTGTGCATGATTGGCTTTTAATTAGATAATTTATTACTGTATTAATTTGTTGTATGATTATATTTCTAAGTAAATAAACATAGAACAGTGGATTAGGAGAATATATGGTAATCTTAAGGCTATTAACCAGTAGCAATATCTTTTCTCTTTCAGTTGAGTGATAGAATTCTACTTTTCTGCTAGGAGAAGCAAGATTGGCCTTTTTAGCCAAGTGTTAGTGCAAGTGATGAGTGCTTTAAGAGTCAGTGTGTACTTCTTCTTGTTCTCTTTTCCCTCTGTCTTGGCAATGGCATTGTTCCAGATGTCATTAGAATGATGACAATAATGGTAACACAGCTTCCTACTCATCTCTGATGAAAACAAAGCATGAATGATAATTAAACCTTTCTTATTTTAAACTACTGAGATTTAGGGGTTGTTTGTTATTGCAGCATAGCCTAGCATATTCCTTCTGACTGATACATAAGGTAAGCGAATAATCACTCATTTGAAGTGAAATTTGAAGAAAGAGAGTTTTAGGTGATTTTCAAGGTTACATATAAACTCAAGAGCAGCAAGATCAAAATTGGAGCCAGGTTCCTAACCCCAAATCCTTCCAATTTAAGACTGATTTGCTTTTGCTAAAAAAAACTATACATTTTTCCAAGTAGGAAACATTATTTGAAATTGAAAAAGTCCATTTTACTGTTCTGAAATGTTTTAACATCATATGTATAAATAAATCTTTTAATTGAAGCAATAATAAAATTGTTGATTTTAAGCAAAAAAAAGGTGCTATAAAAATAACTTTCTTTATACCAATAAGTTTTCTAACTTTATGCTTAAAAATAATGTTGACCTTAATCATAAGCTTCAGACAATAGATTTTTCTTTGTTATATTGTTATTAATCATTATTTTTTTGATGTTCAATATTTTTAAATAAAGATCTTTGTTATGTTAACCAGTTTGATGAAAACATTTCAAATTGTATATAAAACCAGCACATTGTACTCCATGACTGCATCAATGTACACAGCTATGATTCAATTTAAAAAAAAAAAAAATCCTGTCTAGACAAAAAGTTACTTTAATCTTCTTTTAAAATGAAAAGCAAATTCTAGATTAAAAGAATAACACATAATTAGATAAAGTAAGAGTAAAAAGGCACTGATTTGTGTTTCTCAAATACTTAATAGACTGCAAAAGAATGTCATTAAATCTGTATTACAGGCCAGATTTACACCATGAAATATCAAATTATTTCAAATTATTTTGAATACTGGTCTACAGAATTCATTTTGATAGGACATGTAAACTCATTTAAGAAAATCTAAAATTCCTCACCCACTCTATATTTACAGTTCAGATATAGGACTATGCTGAATATACTTTATTTTGAGATTCCCCTAGTAATCGTCATACAGCATTTTCTCAAATTACATATGAAATCAGTGAAAAGTATGGCACAACTTGTCACAATGTGTGCCATATCAAGAGGTAGCAAGGAAAGAAATTAAGGAGGTGGGGGAAACAGACTAATATGTTTCAAAGCCTCCAAGATTACTCATATTTATGTCAAAAACTATCAAACTCAAATCACTATATGAAACAAAGACAGAGAATCTTAAGAGAAACTTAAAACTTAAAAAAAAGTATTGCTGATTAGAAGTATTTTTTAATTCTTATATCACAGTTTAATCTCTACATACTCCATAGTTCATGTAAACAGACTATTTGAATTCTGTTTCTCCAGTCTAACGAGGTTCTAGGACATAGAGTACGAATACATCTGTTTATCATTCATAAAAGAGTTTGTTTTTGTTTGTTTGGGCTTTTTTTTTAGACAGAATCTCACTATGTCACCCTCAGTAGAGTGCTGTAGCATCACAACTCACAGCAACCTCAAACTCTTGGGCTTAAGCAATTCTCTGCGTCAGCCTCCTAAGTAGCTGGGACTACAAGTGCCCGTCACAATGCCTCCCTATTTTTTTGTTATAGTTGTCCTTGTTGTTTAACAGGCCTGGGCTAGGTTTGAACCTGCCAGCTCCAATGTATGTGGTTGGTGCCTTAAACACTGAGCTACAAGTGCCAAGCCTCATGAAAGGTTTCAAACCTAATGGGTCCATCATATATAAGGTGAATCTCATCTTAAATATCCTTTCACCACACACCCACATAAACACACAGCTTTACTGACAGTATATTTGAAAACATTTTCTAATTCAGTGCTGGTGAACACTGAGAATGTTCAATTGGCTACCTTAAATGTGCACAGCTGTATATATGCCCTTTACGCTGAGCATTATTTGGAAGAAAAAGCATCTTAGACAGATGTCTGCTCCTTGGTTTACAAGAGTATGTGATACCATCCGCACTTCTCACAGCTAAACCCTTCAAAACGGAGACAAAGAAACCCAAACGTGAAGAGCATTCATTAAAAGATGTAAATAGCCAAGATCTGTGCTGTTTTGTTTCAATCTTCTTTATACTGTTGAAAACAGGAAAGCCTCCTGTCATGCAGACTCCAGGATTCTCAGAGCCCAATAAAGGTTAGTGACATTTTCAATTCATGTTTGTTTTCATTCTTCTAATCATGAACCCTGTGTCAGCCTGAGAAACCAGCTTAGCATAATCCATAACCTTTTATAAGTGAAACATTAACTCACAGCTCATTCTGATGTCTTTTAAATGTAATACAAAAGCAAAAGCAAAAACACCCATAATATACATGATAAAAACATGGTAGGCAAATGAGAAAGTTTGTCAAAACTTCCACTGCACAAAACACCACCTATTTAATGGTCAAATATCCTTCACTAATTATAGCTTATTGAGAATAAATACACCAACCAGAGTAACATCCAAATAGATAAGCAAGAAGAAATTAGTAAAATCTTTCAAGTTTCCCATTAATTACTACTGCAGTATTCATAATAGAATAGGCATACACCACAGAAAATACTTTTTTCTTAATCTGTAATTAATAGGAATGCATCATTCCTTGGAAGATAGTCATCTTAGCTAAAAGGGTGAGTTTCTAAGCTGACCAGAAACATACAGCTGTCTCATCTTCCTTAATACTCATAACTCAATGTCTTATAAGATGCTCAGCAATGTAGACATTCACCTCAAGTCTAAATTGCAATACAGAATATATGGTTCCCGAATTGTTTCACTAGTGTCAATAGTTTGCCAGACTGAAGATGTGTCTCTAAAACCATCTCCTGAGAAGTAATGAGCACAATTCTCCTGGAAAGTACATTCCTAGCCAGACATCTGAGAAACTGGCTTTGCCATCCCAGTTGAGATTCTTATATTAGCCTATAAAGTGTCATGAACATCAAAGACTTTAAGGACACCAAGGAAGTGTCTAATAAGCAGAATCCAGTTGAATTACACAATGAGGAGGCACTAGACCTGAGCAGTCAGCTCTCCAACATGTAGAGAAGAGAAAGACCAATGTTTACACCAGGAAGTGCCAATTTTCAGTCCCAGATCAAGAAAAGACACCATACCAAAGTAGTTCTGTTCAAAAAGTCATAATTTATTCCTCAGAGAGAATGGCATGTTTAGCCAAGAGATATACCAGACCATGAAGATCTTCTAAAAAACTGAGGTCAAGAAACCCACAGACTGTGAAGATTTATATTCTCCATCTCTGTACAGGTACCTCCCGACATACCTAGATACAAGCATCAATGGCTGAAAATATCCTGTTAATACAACACATCTCCAACTTCGAAGGAATCAGAAGGAGAAGGGCAGAAATGGGTTAGGCATCCTGGTCTTGATTAACATCTATTTCATTAGCTCTAATTGCTTCATTATTATAAACATTATTATATTCATATTTGTTTCATCTCAAACTAATTTAATTGATAGAATTCTGTGTCCTTGCTATTATATGATACAATTACGCTCTCATTAGTTCACATTTCACTCATTTTCCCCTGACTGATTGCACTACATACTGATGCTCACTAATATCAATATGTAATGTAATCAGTCGGGAGTAAAATGTTGTTACAGTATCTCTAAAACCATCACACTTATCATTCTGATTGTTTTCAAAGTGCCAATATTCTTTCCATAATTTCAGTTTTAATAATATAAAATTTGGTGTTAAAAATAAAATTTCTCCTTTGCTGGATTTACACATTGGTTAACCATCATTTAGATAATTAGAGAGAACAAATTATTAGTAACTTTAAAAAGATAAGCTGCCCTTTGCTCACGTAGCCTTTAAAGCACAAAAAATTAAACACCAATTGTTTCTTCTATTTTTTTCCAAATCATACAGGTTTTTCCCTTCCTCTCCCTAATTTTTTTTTTTTTTTTGGTCCCACTGTTAAGATTCTTCTGTAACCATGCAAAGAGCTTCAGGAAAGCACGAACCTCCAGTTGATGCTTTCTATGGCAGGTGAAGAGTTCTGTCAAATTGTGCTACTGTCAATTTGTCCCATGAACATCTACTGCAGGAAGTCTATAATGACAGAAGCAAAGCAGAGAGATTTGTGTATCTGATTATGACGTCACAAACGCTAAAGACTAAAAGGTAAGAAAAAGGCAAAAGCCTTTTGTAATCAATTTTGTAAAATCCTTGGGGTTTCAGTGATGCCCATTTGGAAATACCCTGCCAGTTTACTGAGATAAAATACACAGAGAGACCTCACATTCTCCCTCTGGACTATTTTAGTGCTATTACTCAGAATGTAAATTTGTACGTACATTTATAAATAAAACACTTGCTGTCCTTTTTTCCCCTCACCAAGAATTATATATACTCAGTGGTTCCCACTAAACTACAGATCATTCTGATAGAAATAATGGTACAGTAAACTCAACTATATTATTCCTCTGAGCAGAGCTCCTCAACAATACATGTATTTAACAGTCTTTTCAACTGGTCTTGAAGATCATGATGTATAAACACATATACACACACAACTCAATGCCAGAAAATTTAAAGCAACAAATGGCTTAATGGTTTTGATTTTTGAAAACTTCAAAACAAAAATCATTTTAAGTAAATAAAAAAAGAGGATGAATCTACGTTACTTTTGCCAAGCTAAATCCTACCTCAAATAATGGCAGAAAACATTTAAATACAAGAGTTGCTATAATAATCCCTGTTTGAATCATGGTTTCCCTGAACTGGGTTAAGCCTTTAGACAGAAACTAATTGCTACAAACACTAATTTTCAAGTCCCTTTTGTTTCCCTTTGCCGGCACCTCTGGACGCAGAAGGTACCCAATTAGCAGAATTCATGGTTCTGATTGTGTATTGTGGGGCTAGTGTGTGGGCTGTATAAACACTGTTGATTACCATTCCTCTGTAATGGCTGATTTTTTGATTGCTTAATAAGGCCATCTATTCTGCATCAGGGCCTGGCAAAGCAGTTGGTGAAATCAGTTAGGTCACTTTTTTTCTGGTCCGAGTAGCAGGAGGAGTCTGTGATGGTAGCAGTTGACTAAAAACATAATTACAGGCTATTTAGTCGCATCTGTTTCCCCACTTAACATTGTTTGTTCAAGTTAGACATAGTTAAGTAAATCAAAAGGACAAAACGGCAAAAACACTAAAAAATGACTATTACATGGTTGAAACTCTAGGGTTTGATATAATTATAGAAAACATAGCTTGCAGTGACTTTTTTTCTACTTTCAAAAAAACTTTTAATAATATTGTTATAAAAAATAGTTACCTATTTTTACATAAATTTGAAAATAAAAAATTTTATTTTTAGGGTTCTATTAGAATGCAGTGACTTTTTTATGGTACTAATTTTTATTAGGTTCTATACACACATTTTGCTTATTTGGTTGTTGCTAGTTTTTTTATGGTTTCTTTTAAAGATTCCATGTTATATAAATAACTATTTGTCTGACAGGACTGATTTCCTGTGAAGGATCCTTTAGGGATGATATTATTTATTATGATGATTTTTTATGTGCTCATCCAGTGTTATAATTAGCAGTCAAGAAACTCCTATCCTATTTTATGATTAATCCCATAAACACACCTTTCACTACATAGAATTGTCTAGATAGATGAGTCCAGTGAACATCACACCCAAGGGCACCACTATTCACTCTGAGCTGCCCTTTTCCTCCCTCTGAGTACCATGTCTGTAATTTATCAATAACGCAACACTGTTAGACGATCAAAGGGATAAAACTGAAAGGCACCCAGACAGGCAGCCAGAGTTGCCAACAGGCATCAAGCCCACGTTCCAAAGCCACTAAGCAGGCCATTGAATCCAGCAAGGAAGATGAATCAATATCCGGTCAGAAAAAAAGGAGAGGCAATTACTCTCTTTCAGAAACATGCTGTGCTCAGTATTACGTATACCCTGTTTGTGAGATGGCTTACAACCACAGCAGGCAGGTTTTTTTGTTGTTGTTGTTTTTTAATTAAGTATCTACATACGTGCCTTAAAATAAATGTCTTTGTTAGCTGACATGACAGAGAAAGCTGCTTTTGGTAACCACCCAACAGGACTGTTATATGTCTAATGGAGAAAAATGTACAACTAAGACATCTCAGTTGTCATGCTCAGTTTCAGACATGCTCAGATTGTCTGAAAAGGATCTGCCAGAGTGGCTCTGAGTACAGAGCCCTTACGAAAGAAGGGTCATCTCCCTCAAAGTGCAATTGTCTTTATTAAAGATGCTTCTCAGGACAAGGAAACTACAACCTTAGTATTTATTTTAAATGAAACAAGCATGATACGCATTATGAATAGGAGTTCCTGTAATATTCTACCTACCTGACAAATACAAAAATAGCTAATATGGCAGAAATTACAGCTTAACTTGATTTTAGGATTTTGCATAATTTTAAAGTACAAAACAAAATTTTTAATGTTTTTAATCGTGTAAAAGTATCCTGAGGACAATTGGCACATAGCAGCATGGTAACCATATATGCAATTAATAAAACTTTTCATTGACTCACCAGTTTATCCAGAGATACAGCACCATCCTACATAGCAGCAAGCTGAGCATATATTCATTTAGGGTTAAAATATTTCTTGAGGGCTTATTGCATATCAGGTACTATGTTAGGCAGGTATTGAGGTTACAAGAGTAAAACACTAACAAAGCCATAACCCCCAGCTTCAAGGAATTTACAATCTAGGGATGGAGACAATTACATTAATAGGTGAATCATTATAATCTATAATAAGAAATCTGTGAAAGAAATATACAAGATGTCCATAAAGTTCATGTGCATTTGAAAATAGTTGTCTATTTTAAGACAACTATTTAACGGACAACTAATTTAAATTGCACATGAATTTTATAGACACACTGTAAAATGCCCTCAGTATAATGATTACAGAATTAGATTCAGAGAAGGTCTCTAAGAAGATCCCTTCCTCACTGAGACTTCAGTGATAAGGAGAAGCTGGCCATACAAAGACCAGGGCCTGGTAGACAGTGAGGAAGCAAAGAATTTCAGACAAACAAAGAGCATGTGCCCAGGTTCTGAAGTGGGATAGACATCAAGCATTTAAGAGAGAAGAAGTTTTCTGTCACTGTTGGTAAGGAGAAAGGATCATAAGAAAAAAAAGGAGAGGTAGGGCAGTGCCTGTAGCTCAGTGAGTAGGGCGCCAGCTATACCATGGGTGACAGGTTCAAACCCCCGGCCAAACTGCAACAACAAAAAAAATAGCTGGGCATTGTGGCTGTTGCCTGTGGTCCCAGCTATTTGGGAGGCTAAGGCAAGAGAATCGCCTAAGCCCAGGAGCTGGAGGTTGCTGTGAGCTATGGGAAGGAAGGAAGAAAGGAAGGGAGGGAGGGAGGGCATGAGGAAGGAAGAGGTAGGTATAGGACAAGTAGGCCCCATTAAGCCAAGGTAAGAAGAACCATTAAATTCAAAGTCCAGCAGAAAGCTTCAAGTAAGAGAGCACCACAATCTGTTTTATGTTTTTTTTTTTATTATTATTTCTTTTTTTTTTTTATTGTTAAATCATAGCTGTGTACATTAGTGCAATCAAGGGGTACAATGTGCTGGTTTCATATACAATCTGAAATATTCTCATTAAACTGTTCGACGTAGCCTTCATGGCATTTTCTTAGTTATGTAGACATTTGTATTCTGCTATGGGAAGTATACATTTTTTAGTTACATGGATCACTTTGTTATCCTTGAGTCAGGGTTGTAATTGTGTCCATCACCCAGAAAGTGTACATTATACCTATTAGGTAGATTTTCACCCATTCCCTCCTTCTTTCTCCCTCTCCCTTGCTTGTTTTCTGCTGAGTTTTACTTACCTCTGTGCACATGTGTGCTCATCAGTTAGTTTCAGTTTAATAGTGAATACATGCAGTGTTTGTTTCCATTCTTTAGATATTTCATTTAGGACAATGGTCTCCAGTTCAATCAAAATTGTCCTAAATGTAAAAGGCCTTAATTTATCCTTCACGGCTAAGTAATATTCCATTGTGTGTGTGTGTGTGTGTGTGTGTGTGTGTGTGTGTGTGTATGTATGTGTGTGTGTGTATATATATACATAGACATATATATATATATATTCTGAATTGCTGAACCCTTGGGTTCATTCCACATCTTTGCAATGCAAATTGTGCTGCATTAAACATTTGAGTACAGGTGTCTCTTTGATAAAATGACTTCTTTTCCCTTGGGTAAATACCTGGTAGTGGTATTGCTAGATCAAATTGTAAATCTACTTTTAGTTCTTTTAGGAATCTCCATACTGTTTTCCATAGAGGTTGTATCCCACCAACAGAGTTTAACTGTTCCTTTATCTCTGCCTCCACACCAGCATCTATTGCTTTTGAACTTTTTAATAAAAGCCATTCTAACTAGGGTAAAGTGATATCTCATTGTTGTTTTAATTTGCATTTCCCAGATGATTAGTGATGTAGAACATTTTTTCACATGCTTATTGACCATTTGGCTATCTTCTTTTGAGAAGCTTCTGTTCATATTTTTTGCCCATGTTTTAATAGGGTTGTTTGTTTTTTTCTTGCTGATTTGTTTGAGTTCTTTGCAGATTCTGGTTATTAGCCCTTTAGGAGACATACAGCATGCAAATATCTTCTCACATTCTGTATATTTCTTTGGCTGTGCAGAAGCCTTTTAATTTAAAGTCACATTTATTTTTGTTGTTGCTGTTACTGCCTTTTGGGTCTTCTTCACAAATTCTTTGCCTCAGCTGATATCTAGAAGAGTTTTTCCAACATTTTCTTCTAGAATTCTTATGGTTTCATGCATTACATTTAAGTATTATTATCCATCATCAACAAATATTTGTGAGCGGTAAGAGATATGGATCCTATTTCATTCTTCTACATGTGGCTGTCCAATTCTCCCAGCACTGTTTATTGAATAGGGCTTCTTTTTCCCAGTGCATATTGTTATCTGCTTTATCAAAGATTGATTGGCTCTATGTGAATAGTTTTATATCTGGGTTCTGTTCTCTTCCCTTGGTCTGCCTATTTCTGTGCCAATACCATGCTGTTTTGGTTATTATAGCCTTCAAGTATAGTTCAAAGTCTGCTAATGAGATGCCTCCAGATTTTTTCTTTTTGCTTAATAGCGCTTCATCTATTTGGGCTCCTTTCTAGTTCCAAGTGAAGCACAGAATTTTTTTCCATATCTGTGCAATATAACATTGGTATGTTACAGACTCAATGCAACCTATAAATTACTTTTGGTACTATGGACATTTTAACAATGTTGATTCTACCAATCTATGAGCATGATACGTTTTTCCATTTGTTTATATCATCTATGATTTCTTTCCTCAGTGTTTCATAGTTCTCCCTGTAGAGATCTTTCACCTCCTTGGTTAAGTATATTCCTAGTTATTTTATTTCTTTAAAATAAAAAAGTTGGCTATTGTAATTGGTATTGAGTCTTTGATTTCTCAGGTTGACTGATACTAGTGTATAGGAATGCTACTAATTTGTGTATATTGATTTTATATCCTGAGACTCTGCTGATTTATCAATTCCAGGAATCTCTTGGTAGAATCTTTAGAGGCTTTATAAGATCATATCATCAGCAAAAAGTGATAGTTTGACCCCTTCTTTCCCAGTTTGGATACTCTTCATTTCTTTTTTTGCTTGATTGCTGTGGTTAGGACTTACATAATTAAGTTGAATTCAAGTGGTTAATAGTAGGCACCATTGTCTTGTTTTAGTTCTTAGTTGGAATGCTTTCAACTTTTCTCCATTAAGTATAATGGGGCTGTGGCTTTGTCATATATGGCTTTTATAATTTTGCAGTATTATCCTTCTATGTCTACTTTGGTGAGGGTTTTTAATCATAAACGTGTGCTGAGTTGTGTTGAATGTTTTTTCTGCATCTATTGAGATGATCACATGGTCTTTGTTTTTGCATCTGTTTATGTGATGAATCACATTTAATGATTTCTGTACATTGAACTATTCTTGAGTCCCTGGAATGATGCCTACTTGGTTACAGTAGATTATTTTTTTGATGTGTTGTTGAATTCAGGTTTGCTAGTATTTTACTGAGAATTTTTGCATCTGTATTCATGAAGGATATTGCTCTGTAGTTTTCCTTTGTTGTTGTTGTATTCTTTTCTAGCTTTGGTATCAAGGTGAAACTGGCTTAATAGAATGAGTTCAGAAGCATACCCTCCTTCTCAATGTTATAGAATAATTTCTGCAATATGAACACCACCTCTTCCTTGTAGATCTGGTGAAATTCAGTGGTGAATCCATCTGGCCTAGGGCTTTTATTTGTTGGAAGCTTTTTTATTACTGCTTCAGTCTCATTGTTATACGTCTGTTCAAGAGTTCTATTTCTTCCTGACTGACTCTTGGGAGGTTGAATGTTTCCAGGAATTTTTCCATTTCCTCTAAATTTTCAAATTTGTGTGTATAGAGATTTTCATAGATATTTTGTATTCCTGTGGTATCAGTTGTGATATTTCCTTTTTCATTTCTGACTGAGTTTATTTGGGTCCCTTTTCTTCTATTCCTGGTTAATCTAGGAAGAGATCCTATCAATTTCATTTATAAATGAAACCAATTTTTTGCTTCATAGATCCTTTTTATTGTTTTGTTTTGTTTTCCATTTCATTTAGTCCTGCTCTGATCTTAATTATTTCTTTTCTTCTGTTGACTTTGGGTTTGATTCACTCTTCCTTTCCTAGTTCCTTAAGATATGTCATTAGATTGTTGGTTTGTGACTTTTCTGTCTTCCTGATGCAGGAATTTAAGGCACATCTCTTAAGAGTTGATTTCTAGTTTTATTCATTCCATTATGATCTGATACCTATCTTTTTTTATTTGTTCAGAAATATTTTGTGACCTATGATATGATTAATCTTGAATGTTCCATATGCTGATTAAAAAGAAAAAAGTATATTCAGTAGTTTTTAAGTAAAATATTCTGTAAATATCTGCTAGGCCCATTTGCTCTAGAGTCCCATTTAAGTCCAGTGTTTATTTCCTCCTTTGATGATCTCCTCAGTTCTGTCTGTGGGGTGTGAAGGCTCTGGGGATTGTAATGCTGCTGTTTATCTGTGTTTTTATCTACAAGGGTATTTTTTATGACTCTCAGTGCTCCTGTGTTAGGTGCATCAGGATGTAGGAATTTAGCATCCTTACATTATCTTGTTGAATTATTCCCCTTACCATTATATGACTATCTTTGTCTTTCTTTACTATTTTATATTTAAAGTCAACTTTATCTGATATGGGAATGGTTATACCTGTTTTTTTTTTTTTTGGTTTCCATTTGCATGAAGTATTTTTTTCCTACCCTTATGTCTGCTTGAGTCCTTATGGGTTAGTCCTTAAGCTATATTTTTTTAGTTCTTTCATTGATTCCTTCTCATCTGGGGCAGCTGTCATTTATTACTTCAGGGTTTTCTTTTGTTTAGATGGGGTTCTCCCCCCACCTCACTTATTTGGAGTGTTTGCAGCATATGTTGGGTAAGAATATTTGGCTTTGCTTGTGAATGCTTTGATGGCGTTCTAGGTTTTGAACAGATGCCTTGGTTATAGGTACCCTTAGTATGGTGGTTTTCTCAGTTGCTAGCTGTCGTAGGCTATAGCAGTGGTGAGCTATGTGTATGTGGCAGATTCCCTGTTTATCACTGATGAGGAAAGATGGAAGTTTGAAATCTTTTCTCTTTCCCCAGCCCTCTGGTCTTCTTAATATTGTGATTTGTATTAGAATACCCAGTTTAATCTCTGAGACAGTGGGCAGTGCTGGCAGGTAAGAATCAACTGCACCCTGTTTGATTGAGTCAGTAACTGCCATTAAGGGCTGTTGAAATTGATCTTATCAGTAGGTGGCACTTGGGAGAAGGAACTAGCTGCAGTGTTGTTTTGAGGACCTGTGATCAGCTCTTGATCCTCAGGAAAAGCACTCAAATGCCCCCAGGTGATGCATGGGGCCCTGGAACTTCAAAATTAATCTTATACTCTACCTGAGCAGATGTGGATAGGGGAAGTGAGAGTATGTGGGGCTGAGTTACGAAAGCTTGTCCGCAAGCTACACAAAAGTTGTTAAAGTAGCTGTTTAGCAGGGGTCAAAATCTGGCCCCAACTTCTGGAGATGGCCACCAGCAAGGGGCTGAAGTTTCCCCAGCCAGCCAGAAGGTATGCTTGTGGAAGCAGGGCCATCTGAGATTCGCAATCTGGTTGTTAGGAGAGGATTTCCATCTTTTCCACCCTTCTGTGCTCTGCAGTCTCCCTCCACCATCTGGCAGCAGGCAAGAGTTCAAAATAGCTCCCCAATGATGGCACTGTGGGCTAGGAGCTTCCCTGTCCAGGATCCCTCCCCCTCTCCCCCCCCCCAGGGCTGACAGCATGGCCTTCATCTGAGGGGAGGGGAGTTCCTCAAGTTGTTGCACATGGGAACTACACTGGACTCCGGTTAGTTCTGCCCATACAGGCTCTTTCACCTCCCAAGATTTGTTCATGATTGAGTCCTGGAAGTATGGGATCTAGCCTGTAGGCCTATCTCCAGGTGCCTGAAGATTGATACCTAACTATGCCAGTAAGAAGTGTGCTGGCCTCATATTGCCTTTGAGATGCTTAAACAGGTTTAATGTTCCTCCACTTTGGGGTGTATCCTTCTCTGATAGAGCAGCCAGGCAAGCAACACCAGGGAAGACCAGTGAGCAGGGAACTCACAGTCCAAGCACCCCTTAGTCTTCTGTGGGTCTTTAGGAAGAAAATTTTGAGCCTGTCTCTGTGAAAACCCCTGTGTGGTTTACATACCAACATAGGGGAAGCAGCAGCTCCTGAGAGCCCTGGGTCAATCATTTCTCTTGGCAGCCATGGGCAGAGGAAAGAAAGAGCAGGAAAAGAATCTAGATGCAGGAAAGCTAATACTCTGTTCACCTCTGTCCCATCTCTGGAGGGCAGCCTGCCTGGAAGGTCCAGACTCTGTAGTCATACAGATCCCCCATGACACACCAGCTCCCTGTGGCTCCTGTGGCCAGAGTTAGGAAATGTTTTTGTGGGAATAAGCAACATGAAAACTGAGGGGCTAACGTCCCCTGGGGAGAACAAAGGTGCATGGCAGGTAGAGAAGCAATATGGCATCTGCTGTCTCAGGTCAGGTCTATGGTGATGGGAAGTGCCCCAAGGGGGCTGGCAACCTGGTGCATTGTCCTCAAGAAGTTCCTTAGACCAGTCACGGTGGCTTACACCTGTAATCCTAGCACTCTGGGAGCCTGACATGGGTGGATCACCCAAGCTCACAAGTTGGAGACCAGCCTAAGTCAGAGTGAGACCTGATCTCTAAAAATAGCTTGGTGCCATTGTAGGCACCTGTATTCCCAGCTACTTGGGAGGCTGAGGCAAGAGAATCGCTTGAGCCCAAAAGTTTAAGGTTGCTGTGAGCTGTGACGCCACAGCACTCTACCAAGGGTGACAAAGTAAGGCTCTGTCTCAAAAAAAAAAAAAAAAGAGGACGAAGAAGTTCCTCTGGAATTCACTGGTGGCAGCTTGTGAGGGTAGAAAGGCTCTCTAAGCAGCTCAGGAGCTTGTTGATTGCCATAGATATGATAGGAGGAGGAAAAAACTGCTTCACCAACCCTTTTCACTGGACGCCAAGCTTCTTGGTGATTATCCTCTGCCAATGTCTTTCTCCTCTTTGTTCTGCTTTGCAGCTTCTTCCCATGGAAACTTGGGTAGATTCTGGCACTCTTCCCTCAGAATTATACCCAATCTATGATTGTTTTTTCATTAGTTTTGTTTGTTTTGTTTTGTTTTATCTGAAACTTTTCCTTCTTTCCGAGCTGATCTGGCAGCTGATCTCTGGTCAGCCATCTTTTCTCTCCTCCTGAATCAGATTTTTAAAACACAGTTCTTCTCTGACAGAATAGACCAAAGGGGTAAAATTGGAGATGATGGGATAAGTAGGAAGCTACTGTGGTCCAGGCAAGAGGGGATGATACCTCAAACAAGGGTGTGGAGTTTGGACATGGAGAAAAGTAGCATGTAGATTTTGGAGATGAGAAGAAGTGAGCACATTTAAGAATTATTTCAGAGATAAAAGATTTCATTTACATGTACCTGTACATGTACAAAGAGATTATAGTCTCTTTGAGAGCAGAATCAATCTTTAGAATCAGGGGGAAATCTCTATACCTCCTATTCAATGTTGCTGTGAATCTAAAACTGCTCTTAAAAATAAAGTCATTTTTAAAAGGTATTTTGGAATTAATTAATTTGTGTAACATGAAATCTCAGACATGCATTGGAACTGGGATCTTTGTCTCCTGTTTTCCACCTCTTTAGACTTTCCATCATGGGGGCCAACTGATCTGAACTGAACAGAACTTAATTTAAAGCCATTATAATGGGAATAGGCCAGGGCCTAAGGCATCTCAGCAATAAGCCTAATGGCAAGAAAGAGAGACAGTTTCTTGGTGGGACAGAAACCCCAATAAGGTGGCCAGAAGTCTCACATGCACTATGGGCACACATACTTGGACAGTTACACCAGTAGGAATACTTTCTGGTAGGCAGGTCACTGCCAAGGAAGGTATATAGAGTCAGGCCAAATTTCAAGCCAAGAGGATCAAAGCTTAGTCCAGGGGATGATGATATTCCTACCTTTCCAATTTGCTCCCTGCCCTATTATAATTAGTCAAAAATTGGGGTGACCTAAGAACCACACATGTGTGGAAAACAAGGGAAAGTAGAAAATTCATTCAAGAAATATTTATTATGTACCTTCTAGGGCCAGGCACTAGTCTAGGCACAGTGATATAACAATAAAAGTTTCTTCCTTTGAGGAGCTTATATTCTAAGAAGGGTGACACATGAAAAACAAAATAAACATTAGATTAGAAAGAAAAGCATCCTATGAAGAAAAATGAACCAGTATGATTCAGTTTGGCTAGAGGATTGGATTTATGATATAAAAACTGGGGAGATAAAATTTAAGTGAATGGTTGATGGAAGGGAAGTTTGCTGAGAAGATATCTGAAAAGCTGCAAGAATAAGAGGAATTAGAGGTTAGAGGTGAGCAATGAAGAGACTCAGCTGGGAATGAAGAATAGAAGACTAACAGAATAATAGAATACTGAAGCTAGAGAGGTCCTTAGAGATTATCTAAGCCAACCCCTTAATTTTATAAAGAAGTGAGATGTAGCAACTCATTTTCCACTGGTTTAGGATCACTGTCATTCTCATCTCTCCTCCTATTGGTGTGATTCTCACACCACCATACCTTTCTAACTCCCCATGGTATGTGATGGCTCTAGAGGAAAACTCCAGATTTGAGGTCCTGGTGCCAGAGCAAATTGGAGAAACAGGTAAGGCCCAAGGTGTGATTAACCCTATGAGTGGTTGATATCAGGAAAGTCATGAAAATGACTAGTTGATCATCTGCTATATGCTAAGTGCTCTAAACACATTAATTTAACTCTCTCAACAACCCTCTGATGTAGGTATTATTATCACCATATGCCAGATGTAAAAACCCAACATTTCACAGCTGGAAAAATTAAACCTGTGTACATGTAACTCTGAAGCCCATGTCCTTTCTATTAGGCCACACAATCTCCTAGAATGAGCTCAGTGTGAATAAAATACAAAGGCATTAGAAGAGAAGGTTGGGATTAGGAAGGTTAAGAGACAAGTACCACCGTCTGTAACCATGAACTCTCATTGCAGACAGAGAATGGGAGGCAAGGCCTCCATATCATGCACTGAGGTCAAGAGGTTGGCAGCCAAAGATATGGATGCCAAAGTTCCTGAGGGTAAAGTCACCATCCTAAATTCCTCCATGGAATATGCACTGCCATGTGTCTGTGTGCATGCCCATGTTTATGCACATGCACATTTATACATACATGTAAATGGGGAGAAATGAGACAGACATACGAACCAAGATCAATATAGCTGGAGTTGAAAAGAGGTCTGAGACCCAAGTACTCAAGTTCTTTCTGTGACCAAGAATATAAAAGTGAACATTGGGGGTTCATTATGCTTTCATTTTATAAATTACTCAAGAAACTTAGATGATATGCAAAAAAATCCAACTAAAAAAATAAACGTTCTTGGATAGGAAAGTAAGAAAAAAATTCCATTTGCTACCAAAGACATCAGCAAAACCATAAGTTTTTAAGACTCTCAAATCAAAGGGAGGAATTGGAAAGGTAGGAATGTCATCATACTAACCATGACAGGCAGACTAATTCCATTCTCCTGCATAAGAAGCCATTCACCAGAGTCCCACATGGCAGACCCCATGAATACACAGGCAGCTCTGAACAATGTCCACTGGCAGCAGGTGTCTGCAGACTCAGAGTCACAACACCTTGGTTATCCCTTTCTTTTCTGGAGAATGATAAAGAATGGTGATTTCCTCAGGGACTGCCCTAAAGCAACAGCATCCCCATAACCCCCCGCTAAAAATGCAAATCCTAGGGCCTACCCCCAAAGCTATTGAATCTGGAATTCTGGGTGGGGCTCAGCAATCTGTGGTTTTAAAAGACTCCTGGTGAGTCTGATGTGTGCGGACATTTAAGAACCACTGGCTAACCCAAAAACTTCTCCCAGGAGTAAGAGGCAATCTGGAGGCAGGAAAATTCTTGAGTCAGTAATCAGGAGTTACTCAAGGAAACAAGAAACCCCTGCATAAATTCTTCCTTTCTAAGATCAAATCAAGATTTTAGAGATTATGAATGGTATTTACGTAATTTTATTAGACTCCATTTTCAAGCAGAGAGAAAGCTAAACTACTTAACTTTCAGAAAACCTTGCATTTTGTTCTGCAGGCAGGTCTTCTAGTCACCTTCTGCAAGAGGAAGCATCAGCAGCCTACAAGGTTTACAGGCAAGAGGAAGGAGTATCTTCTAGATGGCAAAATGGTGCTAAGAGACATAGAAATTAGGGGCAGCAGAAACAACTGCACAGTCACCGTACCAAACAATCCTTCCACCTCAGTTATCCCAGAGGGCACCTGCAGATTCCACTGCAATATCATGGTAAAATAATTAATGCTCATAATGACACTCATTCCTCAAGGCAAAGCTGAATTATTCTCAGTATACTCTTTTAAGAGGACCAATTCAATTAAAAACGTTTAAGTGATGCTTAAAGGGGTAAACTTTAGTTATCTAGAAAGCTAGTATAGAAAACATTTAAAACATGGTTCTCAACAATGCCAGATAAATCAAGCCTTTTGTGATTTTTTTTTTTTTAATTCTAGGGAAATAAGTGACAAAGGAAATAATACTGGAAAGGAATTTGAGGCCTGTCAACTAGTGTGAACTCCAGCACCAACAAACTGGGTGGCAAGGGGCAAATTACTAACCATTTAGACTGTAATGTATGTGGGTAAGTTGTTTATTTCTTAAAGGAGGAGATCTAGATAACTTCTAGCATCCCTAATAGCTTTAAAAATCCTAATCTATTCGGATTCTACACTTTAATCTCACCCCACGGCCAGAAATGTCTTCCCTTAACATTATATCACCTAAGGATCTATAACTCCCCCACAAACCTGTTCAGTCTCAGAAGTTAGAGGATTTAACAATTCCCCATAAGTGGTTACAATTGTGAAATTCGATATTCTTGGGAAAAGGATGTCATATTTCATTGTATTTTCTCCAAAAAATTGTTTAATCTATATAAGTTATTTGACTTGGTCATTAGCGATCTTTGTGCCACGATACCTCCTAATCAAATTCTGGCAGAATATAAGTACCATTGAAAAGAAAGCATACAGATCTTTCTTCTGAGAAGTACGTACTTTTCTTTCTGGTTGAGCAATATTATGCAACAAATGCTTCCAACTGGCTTTCTATCAAGGAAAATCATTAAAGATGAAATGCTCTAAGGGACATGATCGTAAAAGCCCGAGATGCTTGTAAGTAATTACATTCATGCTGATAATTAGACGAAATAGTCAGTGTAGTGGATGTAGTACAATCACCTTTCACCACTGGTCTTGGATTTGATTTCTCCAAGGAATGCCAAGAAAAGCCTTTATTTAGCTGCAGTTTTTGCTTCACTCAATCCACTTATTTTGTAATGTAAAAAAGAGAGTCTGAAAAAAGAGAATGGGCACCTTGACATTTTAACTGCTTTGTTTTTAATGAAAATTTCTTCTTTGAAGTGAGAATAAAGCAGGTATGGGCAACAAGCCAGGAAGTGCTTATTTATCACCCAAGAGCCTTACATGTCCTCAAATGCCTTAACCTAGCCTTTAAAATGTCCTCGTTAGATTTCCCCACTAACTTATAGACCATGCTTACACAAATTAAAGCATTTTTTTTTTTTTTTAATTAAAGCATTTCTTACGGCCAAAACAACAACACATGTGCATACATAGGAGAGTGTAAACCCACAACCTTGGCAACAGGTCCCATGTTCAGAATTAATTAACCTTCAAAGCCATCACAAGGTCAGTGCACATACATGGATAGAGCAATTCATCTGAACTGGTGTTTTTCCCCAACAGCACACTGACTGTGGTGGACTTGGAATAAAATTGACAGTAATTCTCTTTTTTATTTTACACGGAATGTGTTGCCTATAATCTCTATGGACAAAAGTTTTCATAATTTCACTTCTTAATCAAATGGACAAAGAGCAGAAAGGGCACTAAACCAAAGATACTCTTCCACTCCTTAGCCTGTTTAAAATAGTTAATACTTATCCCTTATACCTACTCCTGAAACTCTGTTTTGGGCTTCCAGTAGCTATCTGCTGCTTCATTGACTCCCACTGCCTGCCCCTTAAGCACACAGTTCATCTAAGGTTTTCTGCCCAGCCCTTTTCTTGCCCTATACTCTCTCCCTACCCTCCAGGAGAAGGCAGCATCTTTTAGTAAGATAAAAAAATAAAAACCTGAATGCAAATCCTACTTTTACCATATACCTGTTGTTGCAGGAAGATAAGGCCCAACGTTATGTGATCTTGAGCAGTAGTTCCCACTCAAAACTTCCCTCACTGTATACACATGAGGAAAAAGTAAGAGATCAGATATCTGAGCACTGAGCAGAAAGCCTCACTCATAAGGAGGTTGTATGGGAAAAGAAATGTCTTTTCTTCCCATCTTAGGTTCATGGCTAAGGCTCCTGTAGCAAGGAAAAAGCATATAAATGTTTTTAATCTAAGTTTAATGTGACATGGGGCCTTCAGAAATGAAGATCAAAAAAACATGTAAAATACATTTTTAAGCTTAGGTGAGATGAAGAACTGGATAGTCATGGAGAAGTATAACTGGATAAAAGGAATATGATTGAAAAATGATAAACTTGGGGAGAACTTAGCAAATCCTGTTTGTTCAGATTCTTCTGGGCATCTCTCTGTCATTATTCCAGGTATATAGAAGGAACCTCTCAAATGAGGATCTTATGGCCTACTTTAGGGGAGAAGCATGTCATTTTCTCAAATGCCCAGATATCATATTTGGGGATAACATGTCCTTAGCCCATCAAAGTACTCAATAAATTTATGTTCTTCTTCTTTGTCTTCTTCCCTAGACAAATGCTTCTACCCTCACAGCTACAAAATAATCCATGGGAAATACTTCAGGAGAGGGGTGCTCCCTCTACATAGAGGACCAAAACTATGCATATGGCTCATCTCCCCATTTCCACCAGCTGGCTGACACTGGGCTCATAAGAACCAAAAACTTAGCACATTCAAAGTAAATCAGTATCAATTCACCTACTTACTGTTTTGGGTTGAACCATGTTCCCCCTCCCTCAAAATTCATATGTTGAATGCTAACCTCAACATCTCATAATGTGACCTTATGTGGAAATAGGGTTATTGCAGACATAATTAAGATGAGATCACACAGGACAGAGTGGGCCCCTCATCCAGTATGACTGGTGTCCTTATAACAAAGGAAAATTTGTGCACAGACACCCACACAGGGAAAATCCTGTGTAAAGGTTAGAGTTAGGCTGCCGCAAGCTAAGGGACTTCTAGAACCTGGGAATCAGTCCTAGGACAGAACCTTTCCTGGTGCCCTCAGAAGGAACCAACCATGCTCAGACATTGATGATGGGCATCTAGCATCCAGAACTATGTGACAATAAATTTCTGTTGCTTGAACTGTCTAGTTTGTGGTACTTTGTTTTGGCAGCCTAACACACCCATCCTGAGCCCCACCAGCACAGCATTCCCCACTTCAGTGATAAACTTCGACGTCATCTCCCAGCCACCTGCGTTTGAGTCACCTTTGACTTGTCCTTTTCCCTCCACCATCTCATCCATCTTGCACCAAATCCTTTCAGCTCTACTTAGGAAACAACTTTCAGTCCTTTTCCCCTTCCTACTGACATCACCCTGTCTCATATGACAACATAATTGGTTTTCTAACCTAACTGTACTTCATTCTCCTTAATGCTCCTTTCACACTGCCACCAGAGGGACCTTTTGAAATCTAATGGCCCCTACAACTTGACCTCAACCTATCTTTTGGTTTCATCTCACAATGTTCTCTTTCTAATCTCTCCTTTTGCCTCATAGTCCCCACTAAAAGTCATCACTATCATATAGCATCTCCAGACTCTCTGGACATCTCTGCCACTCCCCTCACCTCCATGCCTGGTACCTTCACTGGAGTTTTTTATCTGCTTGGAATGTCCAGTGTCTTTCTTCTCCAAAAGTCAAAATATTACTCCATCCCATCAAGGATAGAGATAAAGGCACAAGAAAAGAGGGGGTCTTAGAAAGAATCAATCAGTGAACAACAGTTAGAAGTAAAATACGGTTGAGAGGTTTTCATTTTGATTAAGAGTATCTTTCAGAAGCCTAAATCTCTATTATGTCTGTAAGACTGTTCTTGTATGTTAGCACTCTATAAATTAGCCAACTACAATAGTGCATCTTAGTTTATATTTGGATGACACTATTGAGGTTGAAACTGCAAATAAGACATCTCTGCTCATCCTATAGCAAAACCAGGAAGGAAAAATTCTAGCATGGCTAGAACTCAACAAATGCCTATTACAAACTATGTCTCTTAGTCAGCAAGGCAGTAGCCTATTTGCCTAAGTACATTACAGCAAGTTACACTCTAATCCAAGAATATTTCATCAACATGAAAAATATATCCCCCTTAAAAATTGTCCATCCTCCTAAGAGGCATTCCATTTTTAGGTTTTATCCTCATATTTATGATTTTCCAGAAACTCTATACATTATAAGATTTTTAGCACATTCTTATTTAGGAACATCTTAAAGAAGTTGTTTTTGCCAAAACCTCTTTTACTGTCAGTTCTTTCATCCCTCCCTTGAGTTTAATAAAAAATACACAAGTTGCTAAATCTAAAATCCAGGCAATTCTACCAGCTTAAGTCACCATTTACGGAGTAGAACCCAGCTTCACTTCTTCCCATAGCTGTAACTGAGGGAGGATAGCGGAGAAGGGTGAGGTCTAGAAGAACAAGTCTTCTCAAGAAGACCACAAGGATACACATGCAGGGTCCTCTCCACAGTGACTCAGCTCTTGGGAATTTGTAAACTTAACTTCCTGAAACTTGGAAATTGCCAAGTTCTGTGAAATTCTGTAGTTCTGTGGGGGCAGGAATAGCATCTCCCGCTTGATTCAAACTGGCCAATGACAAGGGTACCTGTGGGATGGAACTTTTTTGACTGTCAATAAAAAGGGAAAGACCAAGACAGTCAGGGAGCACAGCCATTTGGAATTCTTCTATGCAGTAAGCTCCCGGCTGGTGAATAAAGCCCTTCCTCTTATAAATGTGGTGTTTGGGTGCTCTTTCTCTCATTGGGCCTTGTCTTCCTGTAATATAACCATGTCATGAATTCAAGTTATTTCTGGGTTCCTTTAAAAAATATAATACATAAGATCATATCATCAGCAATGTCAAAAAGACATTGACCTTCTCTGCCCCCATTTGGACACCCTTTATTTCCTTCTCTTCCATGAATGTATTGGCTAGAACTTTGAGCACTATGTTGTGGCGATAGAGGCCAGCCTTGTCAGGTTCTAGTTCTAAGTGGAAAAACTTTCAGTTTTATTCCATTCAGTATAATATTAGCTATGGGTCTGTGAGATGATTTTGATCAGTTTAAGAAATGTGCCACCTATGCCTATATTCTTAAGTGTTCTAATTAGAAACGGATGCTGAATTTTGTCAAATGCTTTTTCACACTAGCCTTTATATATGCCAATAATAGCCAAGATGAGAAGCTAATTAAGGATATAATTCCCTTCACAGTAGCTTCAAAAAAATGAAATACCTAGGAATATACATAACAAAAGAGGTGAAGGACCTCTACAAAATCCTAAGAAAAGAAATAACAGAAGATATTAACAAATGGAAGAATATATACCATGTCTATGGCTGGGAAAAAATAACATTGTGAAAATGTCTGTACTACCCAAAGCAATCTACAGATTCAATGTAATCCCCATTAAAATACCAACATCATACTTTCAAAATTTAGAAAAAATAACTCTTTGTAGGGAACCAGAAGAAAAACCTATATAACCAAGGCAACTCTTAGTAATAGAAACAAAGTCAGGGGCATCACCCTATCAGATTTCAGGCTATACTACAAGGTCATATTGATCAAAACAGCATGGTATTGGTACAAAAACAGAGACATAGATATTTAGAACCAAATAGAAAACCATGAGATGAAATTAACATCTTATGGACACCTGATCTTTGATAAAGCAAACAAAAACATACACTGGGGAAAAGAATCCCTATTCAATAAATGGTGCTGGGAGAACAGGATAACCACATATAAAAGACTGAAGCTGGACCCACACCTTTCACCACTTACAAAAATTGATTCAAAATAAATAAAAGGGCTCGGCACCCATAGGACAGTGGTTACAGCACCCACCACATACACCAAGGTTGGCGGGTTTGAACCCAGCCCAGGCCAGCTAAACAACAATCACACCTGCAACAAAAATAATAGCCAGACCTTGTGGGCACCTGTAGTCCCAGCTACATGGGAGGCTTAAGCAAGAGAGTTGCTTAAACCCAAGAGTTTGAGGTTGCTGTGAGCTGTGATAACAAGGCCTTCTACCAAGGGCTATATAGCGAGACTCTGTTTCAAAAAAAAAAAAAAAAAAAAAGGATAAAAGATTTAAATCTAAGGCATGAAACAATAAAAATCCTTAAAGAAAGTATGAGGAAAACACTTGAAGATACAGGCCTGGGGAAAGATTTTAAAAAGAAGACTTCCATGGCAATTGCAACAACAACAAAAAATTAATAAATGAGACTTAACTAAATGGAAAAGTTTCTGTACAGCTAAGGAGACAACAACCAAAGCAAACAAACTTCAGAATGGGAAAAGACATTTGGTATTATGAGGTGGACAAAACTTGGTAACTAGGATCTACAGAGAACTCAAATTGATCAACAAAAAAAGAGCCAACAATCCCATGTATCACTGGGCAAGAGACATGAATAGAAACTTTTCTAAAGACGACAGACAAACGGCTAGCAAACACATGAAGTTTGACCATAATCCCTAATCATCAGAGAAATGCAAATTAAAACCACCCTGAGATATCACCTAACCCCAGTGCGAATGGCCCACATCATAAAGTCTCAAAGCTGCAGATACTGGCATGGATATGGAGAAAAGGGAACACATTTACACTGCTGGTGGGACTGCAAGCTAATGCAATATTTTTGGAAGGAAGCATGGAGAATCCTCAAAGAACTCAAATTAGACCTCCCTTTGTAGGACCTTTGATCCTACAATCCCATTACTAGGCATCTATCCAGAGGGGGGAAAAAAAAATCTGTTTATCATAAGGGCATTTGCAAGGGGAAGGAGCAAGATGGCAACCAAGTAACAGCTTCTTTGCAACTGGGCATGGTGAGATTGGGAAAAGAAGACTCCAGGCATCTCTGGCTTGTGAGTTCTGCCCAGAAACATCCCTTTGGGGATACAGGGAGACAATGAGAGACTTCCAGACCCCAGGAGGAGGACAAAAGCAGTGGAGAAGTGGCAGGTGGTTGTGTTCCTTCCGTTTGAGACCATGACTGCTGCAGCTCTAACTACAACAGCAACAAGACTGCAAATAGGGAAGGCCTTCCTTGTGGGTTGTTTTGGTTTTTTTTTGGACTTGGGCACTTAGTTGAACTAACTTGGGAGACCTTGGGCAAGAGTGTGGATGACTTTAAACGTTGTCTAGGGCCCTGGACTGAGCTTCTGAGCCAGAAAAGAACTAATATTCTTCAGCTGTGAGCCATCCCCGCAGTCACTGTGGGAGAACTGCCCCTGCAGGCTTTGCCCTCAGGGTCATGGAGTGAGGCTCGGGCTGGGAGACCTTGCCTGAGTGATCTAGCAACTGAGCAGCACCAAAGGCCACGACTGAGACACTGGGGAAGAGTGGAGATTTCAGTATTTGGCAGTAGCAGGGCTGCCTTGCAGCCTTAGCCCTCAGGAGCATAGAGTGAGACCAGTTTTGGCACACTGGATAAGGACGGAGCCACTTCAGGAGAGATCCCAGCGACAAGTGCTTTCCTGGAAAAGCTTCTGCTTAGCCAAGGTTAATGGTTTAAAGTATCTTTTAAGCAGGCTGAGGAGAGATTTAGGCTCTCAATCCTGCAGGGTTTGAGAAAACAGCAGAGTCCTCCAGTCTCCATCTTATACAGCTGTATCAGCATTATGATTAACATCTCATACCTTAGAAGATCACCTGTTACCCAGACAATATTTTCAGCAAAATATATATACTGCTCTGGTTTGGATATTGGGTTTTTCTTTTTTCTTTTTAATTTCAACATTTTCCCCTCTAGATTTTTCTCTTTTTTCTTTTCTTTCTTCATTTTTCTAGTTTAAATATAATTTTCCATTGTTGCCTTCTTTAATAATAAGAACTTCATTTTTTGCTAGTGTTTCTGCCCCTATTATTTGTTTTTTCCCCAAATTTTATCCCCTAAGGTTTTCTGTTTGTTTTGGTTTGATTTATAGTATTTTTGTCTTTTCTCTCTATTTGGTGGAGGTGGGGTACCGTGTCTTCTCAGGCAGGCAAGGAGGTGCTAACCTCAAGGGAAGCACCCAACCCAGCACCCCCAGAGGTTGGGGGGGGGTTAAAGTTGGGTCAAAGTACCCTACTGTACACCTTTATTACTCCTGTCTCCCTCTTTCTGTGCCTGTCTTCTTTTTGTCCATATTCCCTTTTACTCACACCCTCTCCTTTTTCTTATTTTTTTTTAACCTTTTTTCCCTTCTTGCTCTTCAATCTTCTCATCCTTTTGGTCCTGTACCAAAAGGACTCATCGAAATCTTAGGCCAGAGGCACGGTAACTGAAAGAGCAGGAGGAAGTGAAAGGAAAATTAGGGCGAGGAAACAGATAAAAGAAATCACTCATGAGGAAGAATCAGCAGAAAAATCCTGGCAAATGAAACACCAGTCCAGAGCAACCCCCCAAAGGGACCTTGAGGTAGCTACTGCACAGGATTCCACCAATAAAGAAATGTTAGAAATGATAGAAGGGGAATTTAACATACAGATGATAAAAACAATGAAGGAAATTCCCGTGAAAGTGGAAAATAACCAAAAGGAAATCCAAAAACAGAATCAATTAAGAGATGAACAATATGAAGAATATAGAAAGGATATAGCAGAGCTGAAGGAATTGAAGCAATCAATTAGGGAACTTAAAGATGCAATTGAAAGTATCAACTACAGACTAGACCATGCAGAAGAAAGAATCTTAGAGGCAGAGAATTAAGCTCTTAAGATAACTCAGATAGTTAAGGAGGCAGAAAAGAAGAAAGAGAAAGCAGAACGTTCACTGACAGAATTATGGAACTTTATGAAGTATTCAAACATACAAGTTATAGGTATCCCAGAAGGGAAAGAAGAATGCCTCAGCGGAATGGAAGCCATACTAGAGAATTTTATAAATGAAAATTTCCCAAATATCATCAAGGATTCTGACACACTGCTTTCAGAGGGATATTGGACCCCAGGTCGCCTCAACTTTAATAGACCTTCCCCAGAACACATTGTGATGAACCTGTCCAAAGTCAAGACAAAAGAAAAGATTTTGCAAGCTTCTAGGTGTAAGTGCCAATTGACCCACAGGGGCAAATCCATCAGGATGAAAGTTTCTCTAATGAAACTTTTCAAGCCACAAGACAATGGTCATCTACCTTTAACCTACTTAAACAGAACAATTTCCAGCCCAGTATTCTATATCCTGCTAAGCTTTAAAATTGATGGAGAAATCAAATCTTTACTGATATGCAAACATTGAGGAAATTTGCCACACAAGACCAGCTCTACAGGAAATATTTCAATCTGTTCTACACAATGACCATCAGCAAAGTAAGTACCCAAAAATTAAAGGTCAGAACCTAGCTTCCACAATGATGCAAAAGACAAATCTAAGCAATGGACTTTCACAAAATAAGGTGAATACAACTCTACCACACTTACTAATTATCTCAATAAACATTAATGGCTTGAATGCCCCACTTAAGAGGCACAGATTGGCTGATTGAATTAAAAAACACAAGCCATCCATTTGCTGTCTGCAGGAAACACACCTAGCCTCATAAGGGCATTTGCCCTAGACTGTTTATCACAGCTCAATTTACAATCGCCATGATATGGAAACAATCTAAATGCACACCAACCCAGGAATGGATTAACAAACTGTGGTAAATGTATACCATCGGATACTATTCAACCATTAAAAAAGATAAAGACTTTACATCTTTTTTATTAACCTGGATTGAGTTGGAATGTATTCTTCTTAGCAAAGCATCATAAGATTGGAGAAGCAAGAAACCAATGTACTCAACTCTAATATGAAGACATGGTGGATGATAGGGATAGGGGAATAAGGGAGCTGGTAGAGGGGAAGAGGGAGGGGGTTGAGGGTATCACGGTGTATAGCATGCCTCTTGGGGGTCGGATGCAATTATAAGATGGACTTTACCTAACAAATTACCTAACCTAATTCTTTGTACCCTCAATGAATCCCAAACAATAAAAAAAAGAAAAAAACTAATACATATATGCTTTACATGAACACACAAAACACAAAAAGGATTTGTCATTCATATTCTACGGGAAGCCTGACTGAATTCCAGATTCATCCCTAAGCCTTCCAAATTAAAATCCAGTTTTTTTCCCACTGTAGAAAATGAAACACTGAAACTGTCTTGCTCTTCACAACCTCTTCCCCAATATCTGCGCTGTGTGTGGCCTGTGTCTATCCATTTCTGTGTTCTTCAGCATCCTACATGATGATTCAACACCAGTAATTTCCTTTGTTACTCTAATCAGGGAAATGGGGAGAGGAGGGTGAGTACTAAAGAAAAACTATTTTCAAAAGCAATTTTTTAAAGTGGCACAGTCAGAATGGCAAAAGGTAACTATTTATAATAACTATGGTAATAAAGAACATTATTACACTGTTGACCTTTGAGGTTATAAGAGAAGCTTTCAGCCTACAAACATGAACTAATGAACAATGAATTTTAAAACCATGTGCCTTTCTCACACTCCCATCACTAGACCTCATGCCAATACGCCTTCTCTTATTTGTCGAAGTTCAAGTGGGGGTAGCATTGTAAGCTTAAATTTTGTACAACATAAAACAGACATTCTATTAACTGCAAAATTAAAAGCTCTTCATTGAAGAGGGGTCCATCATCTTCTCACCTACCACCTCCCTCCTCCCCATAATACACAGCCTGTTCATGTGGCTCTCTGCATGCTTTTACTTCATTACTAATTATATAGTCAGGAAGTTAGGAGGGCTACCTTTTTTTTCTTTTCTCATAAACCCTATTTTTTAAATTTTTAATTGACACATAATAATTGTACACACTTATGCGGTATAGAGGGATATTTAGGTAAATGGATAGATACCACATGTAATGATCATACAGTTGGATCTTTTTTTATCTACTCAGTCATTATATATTTTTGAAGTAAATAATTTATTCCATTTACAGTCAATGTTATTACTGATAAGTAAGACTTTATTCTTGTCATTTTGTTCATTGTTTTCTGGTGTTTTTCTTACATATTCTTTGTTCCTTTCTTTTTCTCTTATTGTTTGTTATTGCTGGTTGGTGGATTTCTTTGGTACCATTTGAGTACTTTCTTTTGTTCATTTGTGTAATTGCTTTATCAATGATTTTATACTTTCATGAATTTTTATGATGGTAAATGTCATCCTTTTGCTTCCAGGTTTGGTACTCCCTTAAGCATTTCTTGTAGAGCCAGTATAGTGGAATGAATTCCATCAGCATTTGCTTGTCTGGGAGACTTTATTTCTCCTTTATTTATGAAGGTTAATTTTGATGGACAGAGTATTCTTGGCTTGCAGAGTTTTTTCTTTCAACACTTTGAATATATTATCCCATTCTCTTCTGGCCTGTAAGATTTCTGCTAAGGAATCTGCTATTAGGTCATCATATTTTTCTTTATAGGTAACTAAGCACTTTTCTCTTGCTGCTTTTTGTTTTTGGAAACAGGGTCTTGCTATCACCCAGGCTAGAAAGCACAGACTCAATCATAGCTCACTATAACCACTAAGTCCTGGGCTCACGCAGTCCTCCCACCACAGCCTCCTGAACATGTAGGACTACAGACACATCCCACCACATTTGGCTTATTTTTAATTTTATGTTGCCCAGGCTGGTCTCAAACTGCTAGCCTCACAAAGCACTAGAATTATAGGAGTGAGCCATTGTACCCAACCTCCCTTGCTGTTTTTAGGATTTGCTCTTTGCCTTTGACATTAGTCTGATTATAATGTACAATGTAAAAGACTTTTTGCCTTGTATCTGCCTGAGAATCATTGAGCCTCCTGTATCTGAATGTCTAAATCTCTATATCTCTTGCTATACTTGGAAAATTTTCAACTATATTTTTTGTTTGTTTGTTTTGATACAGAGCCTCACTCTGTTGCCTCAGACTAGATTGCCATGGCATTAGCCTAGCTCACAGTAACCTCAAACTGCCAGGTGCAAACACTCCTTCTGCCTCAGCCTCATGAGTAACTGGGGTGATAGGACAACATTCAGGTACTATCACTTTTTTTTTTTTTTTTTTTTTTTTAGTAGAGATGAAGTCTCACTATGGAGCTCAAGCTGGTTTCAAACTCCTGAGCTCAAGTGATCCTCCCACCTCAGACTCCCAGAATGCTAGGATTACAGGTTTGAGGCACCCCACTCAGCCCCATTTTTTAAAAGAAATTTTCTAATCCTTCCATTTTCTCTTCACCCTCAGGGATACCAATAATTTGCCTATTCAGTCACAAATATCATGAAGGCTTTGTTCATTTTTTATATTCTTTATTTTTGTCTGGGTTATTTCAAAAGATTTGTCTTCAAGCTCTAAGATTTGTTCTTCTGCCTTATCTAATCTATTGTTGAAGTTTGAAATTTATTTTTGTATTTCTTTCAATGAGTTTGTTTCCAGAATTTATATTTTGTTCTTTTTTAAAATATCTCTTCAGTAAATTTCTCATTTATTTCCTGAATTGTTTTTCTGATTTCTTTGTATTGTTTTTCAGTGTTCTCTTCTACATCACTGAGTTTCTTTAAAACCAGTATTTTGAACTCTTGAACTGGGATTTTATAAATTTCTTTTTGATTGAGATCTATTGATAGAAAATTACTGCATTCCTTTTTGGTGTTGTCATATTTCCTGCCTTTTTCATGTCTCCTGCTTATTTACATTGATATCTGCACATCTGATATAAAAGTTGCTTCTTCTAATTTTTTGAAATTGCTTTCATAGGGAAAGATTTTTTTCTGACAATGTACGTATGTTGTTTAGGTAGGGTGCTTCAGCTTTGACTTTGGGTGTCTTCAGTAATGTGATCTCTGTATGATTTCTTTGGCAGCAGCACAGGGTCAGTGGTATCTATGATTTCTTCAGTGGCTTAAGGTACAATTATTAATGGAGGCCATGGGACTAGAATGCTAGGTGGGCTATTCTTCAAACCCAATTTGGCAGTCATAGGCTGAATGTGCCTGTTCTTGGGCCCCAAAGTAGCTTATACTGGCCCTAGTGTTAGTGGGTCCTGGAGAACCAATTCTTGGGGCTCTAGGTGGTTTGCTCAGGTGCTGGTAGTGGAAATGGTGGGCCACTGGAGTAAACCACTGGAACCCTTGCTGGTGGCTGCAACAAAGTGGGTGGGTGGTAGCACATGTGGTTGGATGTCAGCTAGTGGGGCTGGCCTAACCCATCCCTGGCAGGAGTGATCAGCTGCCAATGGTGATAGACTAGGATGAGCATTTCTAGTGTCCTGGATGGCATGCTCTAGTACTAGAGAGAGAAGGCCAAGTCAATAGACTCATCCTCAGGCCCCCTGGTAGTGTGTTCAGGCAGTGGCTGTGATAGGCAGAGGTAAGTTGGTCTTCAAGCTGCTGGACAATGCTTAGGTATAGGCTGTGGTGGCTATGTTGTGGGCCTGCCACTTGGCATGGTGAGGCTCCTTTCACTGAGGCAGCATGAATCAGTAGCTATGGAAAGTACAGCCTGACTGGGTCTTGGTCCCACAGCAGTCCATGCAGTGGCACTGGGATATATCTTAGGGATGTGTGGGAGTACTCAGTCTACTTTCTCCCTGCTGTGGCAAAGCAGCATGACCACATATGTCTGGCCTCAGGGCAGGACACAGAACTCTAACAGCTAAGTTCTCCGAATGGCACAAAGCTGAAGCCACTCTGGGCTCAGATGCCAATGGGCTCTACATGAGTTTCCTTGCTGGGGGGAATCACTACAATCTCTAGGCAGCTCCTTATGTTAGGTGAAAGGCCTGCATGGCTCAGTGAGTTTACGTGTAGCTAAGACTGTAAAAGCCAATGGTGGAAGTATGAAGCCCTGGGGATTTCTCTCTTACCCTTTCCCCAAATCCAGAAGCTCCTCTCAGCTCCTAGCTGATCCCAGCTGAGCAAGCTGCCTCACTTTGCTTTCCTTACTGGCTTGCATTGCTTTCTATCACTTCTCTGTTGTATCCCAGTGTTTCCACTTAGAGTTATTCATAGTGTGACTATCTACTTGCCATTCTGGTTTCTCTCCATGAAGGAGGAACATATTAGCTTCGTCCAGACAGCCATCTCAACTCTCTCTTCATATACATTATATATTTTTGAAAAAAAAAAACTTTGTATACATACAGGAAAAAATGTTGTAATGATATGCATGAAATTGTCAATACTGATTTATCTCTAGAAGGCTGAAATTATGTGGGATTTTCACTTACTAATTCATATATTTCTGTCTTATTTGAAGGTTTTTTTATTATAAACATATATATTTATAAACAGAGAAGCATCTATTTCAGGAAAAAAAAAAAAAAAAAAAAAAAAAAAACTTAAGGCTGCAGCCAGAACACCTGATTTATCCTATTATATTATTCAAGCTTCTAGTAAGAAATCCTGAATCCAGAATGACTTCTCTTTGAGGTAGCTTAGGAACACCTCTCCCAGCCTAGAAATAATGGCATGACTCCTTAAAGTTTCCACCAAGTCAAGGTTCTAGAAAATTCTTTCAGAATCTTAAGTCCAATCTTCTTTTTCCTCTTCCAATCCCGCAACCAATAGTCTCCTTTCATAGAAATAGATTTTTAACCACCCTCCAAAATATGAGCCTTGACAGGAAATGTATTATACTGTGAATGTGGAATAATAATCTTTATATACATCACCATCATTCTACACATTCTTGGAATTCCAGTTAAGTTTTATATTCCATTTCTAAAACAGTAAGTACACAAATGCCTGAAACCAACTTCTTGGAATGAGCAGAGAAATAGCACTAAAACACTCAGAATCTTTAGAAGCTAAAAATATGACACCTTTTTGAACTGAATTTATATGCAACAAATGTAATTCATATACCACAATATATAAAATATCCAATGCTAAGTTTCTCAGGATATAAAACAGACACAAATACACACAATTTTATCTATTTGTCTCTTTTACAACCATATTTTGATGACTGCTAACATCTCCAATAGTTGACAGGGAAGAACAAAGTCAAAAAGACAAGAAACCAAGCCTTTCCCAGACCTTATTTATTTTCAAGGAATCATTTTGCACCAGTAGCTGTCTTTCATAAAGACCAGCCAGGCTTGCCTGCCACTGCTCGCTCACAGGAGCCTGGGTTTTCATGTAGTGTCATGTAATTTTGGACAATAAAGTATGTTCTAGAATTACCTACATCAGGTACCTTCTCAAGAAATGGAGATTGTCTTATAGACAAATGTTTAAGATTGTTCCTAACTTTCCTATGCATCCATCAAAAGATGACAAGTTAGTTATCAACATAAAAATCTGATTTGTAGGGAGTCAGCTCAGATCCAATCAAAAAGAAGCCTCCTTTTATGTTAATTGGATAATGACATTTTTTAAACTAGCACTGATTCAAATGCCTTTTATGTTCATTGGCAGATTGATTATCCGTGAAGAAGTTCTCTGTTAACTTTATTATCCATTTGGATGGGAAGGAAAGCCTTGGGGAAGGGACAAAGAATTAGCTTTGTTTATTCCCCACTCTACCCTTTCACATTCAGCCTCCTTAGTGAGTTGTCTGTTATCTGAATCTTAGCAGAAAAGGATGAATCTTGATAAAAATCTTTAATAGAATTGAGATGTATTTCAGACATTAAAAACTGAATTTTGATTATGTCTTGTATTCATGGTTTCTTGAGGGGAAAGGGACATAAAACTCTTTGCCCACTTGCCTATATTTATCTGCCAAGCCTTTTTTCTGTATCCTTTCTCCCCACCCCCACCTCCATTGCTCTCATATTTCTATGACTAAAAGACAAAACCATGGGCTGGTTACTGCAACAGTATCATTTATTTGTGTTCTTCAAGCAGCCTACAACACAGCCAGAAGATAATGGACACCTCATTTATTCAAGCTCTGAATGATCATATTTAATTCCCTGTGACAGCTGTCTTCCCCACATTAGCATTGCAAATAAGTTTGGTTTTGTAATGGCCTTCTATTGAGCATGATTCAATTATGTGTGGTCCGTATCATGGCAAGATACGGTCTTAATATCTATAGCAATATTTCTGCAAGCTGCTGCTATTTACATTGCTCACATTTAAGCTGGCTGTTTACCACAATGCTTTCCTTGAACTATATTGAACTCCCTACACTTTCAAGTAAAATAAAGAGGAATGAATGTAATTTGAAAAAGAAGTTACTGGGCATATAGATATTACATACTGCCTCCCCTTTACATATGTAATCAACCTGGAAGCATTTGGAAAAAATTGCCAATTGTCCCATTTAAAAATCCAGATAATAAAATCATTATAGCCAATTAAACGATTAGACAATGCTAGACACACAGGTTCAATGCCTGGTTTTGCATATCACTAACAATACACTATCAAGCATTAAGGCAATCAGTCTAAATTCAGAGTCATTTTCATGTAATGAAGGTGAGAAACCTATGCTTAAAGAAAAGCAGCTTCTTCACAGACTGAAGAAAGATTCCAGGGTAACCTGATTTGGCAAGGGATGAAATGCAGCCCTCTCTCCTCCAAAATGTACATCTCACCAATTAGCTCCTACCTCAGAAGTTCATGTGCAGATGTAGCCACCACCTGGGTTTCCAAAGGGTTCTCTAGCCTTGGCAGCTGTTAAGCCAGCATGTTATAGAAAGAAGAAAGAGGCAGCTGGGTAGGATAGAGGGGCTGCGTACCCACACTCCACAAGACATCATCACGAGCCTCTACCACAGCGACTCTGGGACAAGCTGGGCTGGCTTATCTCAAAGTCACTGTGGTAGAGGCTCTGTGATGTGACCTAGGGTTACCAAAGGCACAAAAGCTCTCTCATCAGTAAAACCTGATGTCAGAAAGAAGCATGCATTTCATTCCTCACACCTTGAGTTTCCAGCTGGAGCAACTTGTCTAGGTAAGATTACTGGCTTTCCCCATAGTAAGGAGTAACCAGCTGGTTTGTTGAAAATAGAAACATAGAAGCTTTGGCTCAACACTTTCCCCCTTTGGCTCTGTACAGGAAGGGCACATTCTGGGCTAGTGTCTTAGCCATAAAGGGTGCTTAGAGGGGTAGAGCTACCAAAGAGGCCTGACATTTGGGAGGTCACATTCAATTCAGAGAAAGGTTAATAAGCATATTTGACTCCGTTTAAGGCATGTTCCCCAACCCAGCTTTTCTCCGTTTAAAAAAAAAAAAAGAGTTGGTATTCTCCATCTATCTGATTCCTGAGTTTATCTCTGTAGGTTGAGGGGGGGAGAAGAGTAGGTTATCTATTGGGCCCTTACACCTGACAAGTAAATCCTTCTCCTGCTACTTGACATTAACTTAATGTGAAGTAGTGCTTCTTACACTTTAATGTGCACATGTATCATTGGGAGATCTTATTAAAATTTAGATTCTGATTCAGGAGGCCTGGGATGGATTCTGAGATACTACATTTCTAACAAGCACCCAGATGAAGCCAGTGCTGCTGGTCCATGGGCCACACTTTGGTAACAAGAATTTAAAATATGGGTCTCCAATTTCTCAAAGAACTAAAAGTGGATTTAACATTTGATCCAGCAATCCCACTATTGGGTACCTACCCAAAGGAAAAGAAATCATGTCAAAAAGACATCTGCTATCATATGTTTATCACAGCCCAATTCACCATTGCAAAGATATAGGATCAATCTAAGTACTCCTCAATGGAGGAGTGGATGAAGAAAACATGATATATATACTCTAAGGAATATTACTTAGCCATAAAAAAGAAGGAAATCATATCTTTTGCAGCAATTTGGATGGAACTGGAGACCATTATCCTAAGTGAAGTAACTCAGAAGCCAATAACCAAATACCGCATACTCTCACTTGTATTATAAATGGAAACTAAGCTATGGGTAGGCAGGATCATACAGCATGGTAGGATGGACCTCGGAGACTCAGAAGGGGAAAAACTCACTAAAAACTCAAGACATCACCACTATATAATTAATCTATGTAACCAAAACCTAAATGTACTGAATTCACTGTACCCCTCAATTTATTGAAATAAAAAATAAAAACACAATAGCATAATGCAGCAATTCTCAACCTGTGGGTCACGACCCACAGGAACTGTATTAAAGGGCTGTGGCATTAGGAAGGCTGAGAACCACTGGCATAATGGGATTTTGTCGAGTAAAAATGCAGAAGTCATCACAAAGAAAGGTGTGAAACCTTTGTCATATGGGTGACCACTCACCCTGTAAAAGCAAACCACTTTAATTTTACCTCCCACTGCATTCCACTCCAGTTTACCCTCCCCCCAGCTCGCTGTAGCAAATCTTAGCATTTTTACCTCATGCCCCACCCCTTGCACTTAAACACTCTCCCAAGATGCCTCAATTCAATGAATTGCGCACTCTCTGGCTTGTGATTATCCTTGACTATATTGCTTCTTCTGCCCTTGAAGTGACCGTGATGGGTGTCATTTCCAGACTCATCTCCTGCCTTTGCACTTCTGTCCTTGCACAGCCCTCCTCCTGCTCCTCCTTTGTCATGCCTTTCCTGGTGATGGTTAGGTGAGCTGCATGCATATCTGAACTCCCTCTTCCCACACAATAACACCCAGAAGCTGTCCTACCAACCCGGCCTGGCATGTGCACAAAGTCTCACTTCAGAATCTTCAGCTGAGGCCAAAGGAGTCCCTGACAGAAGTCACAGTACCATGCCTGTGAGTCCCTGGGCACCCCCAAACCACTCCAGAGTACTCCAAACCAATCTTACAGGCACTTCTCAGGAGGCTGGCTCCACTTCAGCAAAGTGCCCCGCACTGAAACACATATTTTCC
Organism: Loris lydekkerianus; assembly: GCA_963574355.1. Classification (NCBI taxonomy): domain Eukaryota; kingdom Metazoa; phylum Chordata; class Mammalia; order Primates; family Lorisidae; genus Loris; species Loris lydekkerianus. Next base: position 7,175 of record CAUYPK010087213.1, on the reverse strand, counting down.
ATCGGTAGCTAACGCAGTTAATGAGAATGCTGGATACACTGGCGCTAAAGAAATTAGCCAGAATTTAATTCTGCCAATAAATTGCCTAGAGTTTGAAGGCTCACCCTGTGCAACCCTCAGGGCCTCCTTTAAATCGTATGTGTGTTTTTAAGTCTTCAGAAATACGATTATATTGGCTCTAAGGCTGCAATAAAATGTCTTTGCTATAATAAAGCTGAATCTGTTCAGCACTTGGCATCTCTTCTGTAACAACTTGATACACCCCAAAACATGCATGTTTGCAATGGGTATAAGTCAGGCCAGACAATATGCACTGCATATTCAGTTCCTCCCTGGCCATTCTCCATTCTTATTTCCTAAACTACCATCTCATTGGAATACCTGTTCATGCAGTGAATGTGATTTGTTTGAATTAAAATCAAGTACATTTTCCACAAGTTAATGAATCATTATTTGTATTCATTACTTGGAAATTTCCTTTATTTTTAATAATTTCATTCTGACTGTGTAAATTTTTTCCAAGCCTTAAATGTGTGTGCTGACAATATAACAACTGGGAATAAATGAATACACAGCATTTACTTTTTTTTTATTTTTAGGGAAAAAAATAGGGTTTGCATTTCATACTTCCAATTTTGTATTATTGTATTCCCCATGGAAAATAACATGACATCTTTCAGCACTTTAACTTCCTCAAGAGGCCTCAGTTACTACCTTCATTTGAGAAGCATCATGTTTTTATTTCAAAGACTCTACTCCCATCTGTCCACACATAAGATGTACCTCCATCTAGGAAAACAGTAAATGCAAGAAAGTCAATAACAAATGCAATTTAAATCTCAGCATTCTTTCCAATTATTTTTTACATACTTACACACATGCAAATGCATTTCTGTATTTTTATATATACATATTACTTTTTGTTTTGTAACCTTGGGAGTCATATCTGCATATTATTTTTATTTAACAACATGTATAGCACTTCTTCCATGCGTGCTTACTTTTACATTTTTTTACCTAAAACTAGAATAGAGTTAATAAACAGTTTATTTTTTCAAAACTAAATAAATAACCTACTTTAGCCAGAAATGTGTGATTATTCTATTAACTATTAAGTGTTAATTTGCCTCTATTTATCAAATGATTAGATAATCAAGTTTGTCTTTTCTGTTAATAAGAAACTGCATAGGGAACAACATTATTCTCCCATGAAGCCCCAGTTATTTTATTCTTGGAGTTAAGAAAAAAGACCAGAAATTTATATAAATTAACAGATTCATGCCAAAAAATGATATACAATTAAATGTCTAGCAATTCATGCATTGTATTACGTTATTTTGTGCTAATATCAATCTTCCCTTATATGAAACTTGTGAAAATATTAACTAACACTTGTAAAATCATCCTGCGTATATACAACATGATATTCCAACATAAAATTATTCAGAAATCATTACATACAGTAAATACAAAGTAGAGCACTTTTACCTTACAGAGTCAGAAGTTATAGAAAGATCAAAAATTAATTGTCCCTGTTCACTCACTTTTTTTTAACTACACATACAATGAAGCACTAGAAGAGAGACCCCCAAATCCATTCAAACATGGATGAAAAAACCCATTGTCTCTACAAAATAAATCCTTTTCTTGAAACAGCTGCCGAAGAGAATCTACCAGCTGGCCTGATGGTTTGGCCAGCAAAGCTGGCTAACATGGAGATGATTATAAAATGGCAACATCCCAGGGACCTCAGCATCCCCAACTAGACTCTTCTGAGTAGGTGACAAGCATTGAGTCCCTCAGGACAAGACCCCATGTTTCAAAGCTGTCTGGCACACAGTATACAGAACTATTTGCAGTCAACACTGGTTATAGCACCTTCCAAGAAGTTTTCCAACATGTGAATTATGAACAGTGCCTTGAATTAATGAGGCTGAAGCAAGATTCTCTATAGTACATGCTCTCATTCTTTCAAAGCAACCAAGTGAACACAAGAACTCAACCCCTGGGTCTAAGGTGCGACTTCACCCAAAGGACAAAGAAACGACAGTGAAAATTTAGTGCCTGTAATATTACGTGGTAGTTAAGTCTATGATGCTATTGTACAGATTTTATTCTGAACTCTATCAAACAGTATCTAATATAGGCGATTCCTCATCAGAAACCACAACTTCCTACCAGACCAGAGTAGTTCTGCAAGTTGACCACCTTATACCTGGGAACAAAGCAGAGAGAATGAAAACAGTGGAGATTTTCAAAGTATTATACAGCCCTCCCTCACATTTAATCATCATCCCCACACCCCAGTTACACAGGGTCTTCTCAAAATAGCATAGAATGGCCCTTTCTCTGTCAGAACAAGACTCATCTCCTACTTCACCAAGAAGGTGAAGTATGTATGTTACTAGGCTCCCTCAAATCTACTCACAAACAGCACAGACTGACCATTTCAACACATATCTTTACCTCCTTCCCTCCTATCTCGGAGAAGTAAACATCCCCTCCTCTCACACTGCACTTGTAGTCTTTCCCCTCCCCTCTTTCAGGACCCCAACAACTCCCTTAATTTCAGTCTCTTCTATTTTACTGGCCCTTTTCCCATCAATATATTGGGGGCACTTTACGTTCAGTTACCAGCTTGTTTCCCTCCACTTACTGCCAAACGTCCTAGGAAAGGACCCTACACTAGCCTCCTTTAACCCTGCTTGCTCCTCCCTTTATTACAATCTCCTTTTTCAAACCATTCAAGTTGAATCTTATTTTCTATCAGAGCCTTGATGGCACACTTTCTAAATCTGTTTCCTCATCCCTAAAATCAGGATAACAACACAACATCATTGTAGAACCTCAAATTCAGTGTTGTATATCCAATGCACAGCTAAAGCCACACACTGGCTTGGAGATAGCAGTGTTTGGAGACAGGAAAAGGTTTATTCAATTTAGCCAAAGTCAGAAGACAGGAAAGCAAAGTCTCTCAGATCTGCCTGAGATGAGATGAGGCAGATGAGCTTTTATGCAGGGTAAGGCAGGGGCAAGTCTATGTTGGTTTTGATCTCAGATAACATCTTGGGTAACCAGACTTCTGGGTGTCAGAAGCTAGTCACAACTTTTTTAGGGCCATTCATTCCTTCTGCAAATCAAAGCCATAGATTGTAGAGGAATGGACACCATGCTTGCGAAGGACAGTTATTGATTCTTATCACATTAAAAGGAAACGGCAGAGAACAGAACAGTCTCCTGGCAAGCCTAGCTACCATATTTTGTGACATGGGGGCAATCCCCTAAGTAACTCAGTGTTTCGGAATGAGATAGGATTGGTCACTTACTAGTAAACCTGTGTTAAACATTGATGCTTAGTAGTTCTTCTTGAGGGTTGTGGGGAAAGACGTGGGGAAAGAGCACGTGGCAATCCTTACGTATGCAGCCCTCATATGTAATTACCTTAACTCTCCACACCTGTTGTATATGTCATTACCTTAACTCTCCACACTTGTTGTATATAACCAATAAATAGCCATTGCAGAGGGGGCTCTGGGCTACCCTGCACTTAAGGTTAGCCCACCTCCCACAAGCTTGTACTTCTAATCCGTTTCACACCTGGTTCCTTCCTGCGGTGACCGAGACCAGTGCGATAGGGGTCATGACAATAGATTCTCCTTGTGACCCTAGAATTACCTCCTCTTGCTTAACAAAAAAACAGTATTCATACTTGCTATGAGAATAAGGGGTACTGAGTCAGAAGCAAGCAGTTAATGCGTGAACAACCAAGGCCTACATTATTTTAGTCATTAAAAATGCTGAGTCCTTAGTTCAATGGAAACATTTCACACTGTATATCAAAGCAGTACCCTGAACCCCATAAACGCATCAATGTACAAAGTTATGATTTAATAAAAAATAATTTTAAAAATGCTGAGTCCTAAAGTCTAAAAAGGTCTAGGTACCTACTGCATTACTTAGGATGACACTAAGCAGTTATAACAGAGGCCCTGAGCAATGATGGTGTACCTACCCATGTGCCTATTCTGTCTTTGCTCTAAGGGTCACAGATGAGAGGAACAGTTAACAGGGCAGCCAGGCTCCACGTAATCACTCAGTCAGGTTTTTTCTGTTATTGGTTCATCAGATTTTTATGTCCAGGTAAATCACCAAGGCACTTGTTAAACATGCAGATTCTGACTTAGAAGACTGGGATAGGGCTAAGATTCTGATTTTCTAACAGATTCTCATCTGCTAACCTCATCAGACCCCGCCCAAAGTTAATTTCTCACCATTCTGAATCCTATTTACTCTCTCACTCAGACTTGAAGACGACAGGTCAGGTTTTATGGATGATTCTGGCAACCTCACATACCCTAGTATGATGGATGTAGAAAAAAAACCCTCAAATTACATCTGAGTACAGCAACACAAGAGCAACTCCCTCATTGCTCTTATGTCCAACCATAAAAGAGTAGAAAGAAAGCAGTCCAATCATCCCCGAAAACTCTTGGGCTCAGGTGTATTCCTAATAGTTCACAATGAAGTTAAGTCATGTCACTGCTCTCCTCCCCCACACTTGCCCTTATTGAAAATCTCTTGTGAATTTGGGTTAAAATGTCAAGGACTGGCAGGGCGCATTAGCTCACAGTAATCCCAGCACTTCCGGAGGCCAAAGTGGGAGGATCACTTGCGGCTGGGAGTTCAAGATCACCCTGGGTAATATAGTGAAACCTATGTTTAAAAAATAATTATGGTTGGTGCCTATGGCTCAGTGCGTAGGGTGCCTGCCCTATTTATGGGGGGTGGCTGGTTCAAACCCGGCCCCAGACAAACTGCAACAACAAAAAAAATAGCCAGGCATTCTGGCAGGCACCTGTAGTCCCAGCTACTTAGGAGGCTGAGGCAAGAGAATTGCCTAAGCCCAGGAGTTGGAGGTTTCTGTGAGCTGTGATGCCACCACACTCTACCGAGAGCAATGTACTGAGGCTCTATCTCTAAGAATAATAATAATAATTAGAAAAACAAACTTAGCTGGGTGTGATGAGTGCAAGCCTCTAGTTTCACCTAACAGGAGGATTGCCTGAGTCCAGGTGCTTGAGGTTACAGTGAGCTATGATTGTGTCACTGCACTCCAGCCTGGGCAACAGTGAGACACTGTCTCTAATAAAAGCTTTAATAAAATCAAAGGCAATTTTGAGGATAAAAAGAAAGAATTCCAAAAAATAAGGAATTACTACAAAAAGATTCAAATAAATGTAAAAAGGCAGAGTTTGACAGGATCTAATCCAGGGTAAAGAGAATACTGAGGAGATAAAGCTGGCCTGTGCTTGGGGACCAAGGGAGGGTACAGAGATAATTGCCTGTCAGGCACTAGGTATCCTACTTCCTTTTTTAGCATCTTCTAACAAAACCATCACTTTATCCCTTCCTTAAGCTATTATCATTCCCACAAGCACACTACCACCCGAAACTGGCAGCTCTGTCAATCAAACTAATTGGAAACACCCACAGACACTCCACATGGCAGAATTAGAACACTTGTCCTTTCACAGAGGCACTTTCTCCATTAGGCATGGGAGCTCTGGAAGAGGATTAGGATTGGATGGTTCCGTACAGTCACTTCTTCTTATAGCTTACCTCCTTAATCTAAACAACAAATATTTACAAATTCCTACTATGTGCAAGAGACTGGAGAAATTCCAAATTCACACAGTTAATTTCAGGCCCTAGAGCAGAGGCCATGTCTTTTGATCCCTGGCCAAAGCATCATCCATCTGCTCCTAATGGTTACCCTTTGCTCTGAGAACATGGGCTACTACCTGCCACCCCTTTATCTTCAGGCAGGCAAATTCCTGCACAGGCAAAGCTACAAGCAAATTTGCAGAGAAGAGAAATTTATCTTCTATTAAAGATGAAGAAACAAACTTAGAAAGGTCAAAAAACTTGTTCAGGATCTAATAGCTAATAAATGGTAGATCCATGCCTGTAAACTCAGCTTTACCTAGCAACTAAGCCAAACTGGTTTTCCACAGCTCTCCTACCCAATAATTTAATGAAATAAACTCATTGTGCTACTGTTTTCAAGATCACAAGAACTTTGGAATCTGAGTCACACATGATTATTAAATACCCTGGAACTATGATACTGTCAGATGAGGGTCATTTGTCCTTATGCCTTGTGGACCCTCTGGGCTCTGTCCATTTTGTTTTTTGTTTGTTTGTTTTGTTTTGATTTTATTGTTAAATCATAGCTGTGTACATTAGTACAATCAAGGAGTACAATGTGCTGGTTTCATATACAATCTGAAATATTCTCATCAAACTTTCAATTTAGCCTTAATGAAATCTTCTTAGTTATTGTATGTAGACATTTGTATTCAGCCTTTAGTAAGTTTTGCCTGTACCCATTCCAAGATGCACGTAGGTGTGGCCCCACCCATTACCCTTCCTCCACCCTAACCTCTCCCCTCCCTTCCCCTTCCTTAGCACTTTCCTCATAGTCTTGTGCTATAGTTGGGTTATAGCCTTCATGTGAAAGCTATAATTTAGCTTCATAGTAGGGCTGAGTACATTGGATACTTTTTCTTCCATTCCTGAGATACTTTACTAAGAAGAATATGTTCCAGGTCCATCCATGTAAACATGAAAGAGATAAAGTCTCCATCATTCTTTAAGGCTGCATAATATTCCATGGTATACATGTACCACAATTTGCTAGTCCATTCGTGGGTCGATGGGCACTTGGGCTTCTTCCATGACTTAGCAATTATGAATTCAGCTGCAATAAACATTCTGGCACAGATATCCTTGTTATATTGATTCTTGGTCTTCTGCGTACAAACCTAGTAAAGGAATTATAGGATCGAATGTCAGGTCTATTTTTAGGTCTCTAAGTATTCTCCAAATGTCCTTCCAGAAGTATTAGTGTGCATTCCCACCAGCAGTGTAGAAGTGTGCCCTTTTCTCCACATCCACACCAACATCTCTGGTTTTAGAATTTTGTTATGTGGGCTACTCTTACTGGGGTTAGGTGATATCTCAAAGTAGTTTTGATTTGCATTTCTCTGATGACTAAGGATGATGAGCTTTATTTCATGCGTTTGTAGATCGTGCATCTGTCTTCTTTAGAGAAGTTTCTCCTCAAGTCCCTTGCCCACCCTGAGATGGGATCACGTGTTCTTTTCTTGCTAATA
>CAUYPK010087211.1:0-10146 GCA_963574355.1 Loris lydekkerianus | reverse complement strand
GTCTTTCAAGTTTGCAGTCTCAGTGCTGCTTATACTCACGGTTGCCAGTGTGATTAGGTCGATCGAACACATGCAGCCACTTGCCCGTTTTGCACTGTTTTTGTCCTCCTCCTGGGGTCCAGAAGTCCCTTGTTGGCTCCCTGTATCCTCAAAGGGATGATCATAGGCAGATCCCACTGGCCAGAGATGTCTGGAGTCTTGTCTCCCCAGATTCCCCGTGCCCAGTAGCAGGGAAGCTGTTACTCAGCCTCCATCTTTAATCCAAAAAACGGTAGTTTTGTAGAATGAAAAATTTACCTTCTAATCTTCTTTTAAAGGTCAAGAGGCAAAGAGAACTGTTTTTAAATGCGAGTAACCCACATGGAACAATTAAGGAGAGATATGGAATAGTATGGATTTGAAGATGTGATGTGGGCCAGGTCCAAATGGAGGAGAATTGACTAAGATATTAGCTGATTTAGGAAAATTCAAATCCTACCTTTGGGAGCATACTTGGATTAATATGAATTTATTGCAATTCATTACTCCCCCCCCCAAGCTATTTTATCATTAAATTTGCAATTTGCTTCTCTTTGCAGCCAGACATAGCACCGAGAGCCATGCTCTGAGGTGAATTCTTGCCCTAGGCTCTTTTCTGCTGTCAGTGGGCAGTAGTGACTTACAGCCCACTTTCAGAGATGTATTGAAATTCCATATTAAGTTAAAGGATGCTCTGTAATGTTCAGTCCTTCTCTCAGAATAAACAGACCTGACACAGTTCAAGTATCCCTCCCTCTTTGCCTAAAGTTGTTCGTACCTTCAGACCGTCCCCTGTGGCAGTTGTTCTGGGTTGTCAGCCTGACTGTCGGGATATTTCCAGATTTTCACTGAAGCCCGGCCCCCCTGTGGCATAGGTGGGAGAGTTCAAGATCAGTTATCTGGGGAGCCCAGCCTGGGGAGGCCAAGGCTGTCCCCTCCCCATGCCCGGATTGTGAAACTTTTAGGATCTACTGCTCTTGCTGTTTCTGCTGGTGACTGGGGAATAGCTGAGCGGATGGTCAAACAGAGCAGATTGTTTCAATCTCATGTCCATTCCTTTAGGCAGAAACACAAGCCTTTCTCCGGCTCTCGCTCTTTCCCCCCGTGGCTCAGTCAGACAATACAGGGGGAAAAATGAAATACAACCTGTTGGTACTGGCACCAGCTCAATTACTTTAGCCTGTGTGGAGACAGCTGGCTGTGCTGGCACCTCAGCTTGGCTTGGCAGGACCAGCGCACACTCCATTCTCACCATGGCCTGGAACAGGACCTGATGACAAGTGGCTATAAAATGATGACAGAGAGAGGCAGAGAATGATGACCCTGCAGAGGGAGAGGGGGGAGAAGGAGGCTGGACCAGGAACAGCCATGCAATTTTAGTAGGGTGAAAAATAGGATGGTGTTGGTTTTATTTTTGTCCTTTTCTTTTTTCCTTTCTCCCTTCTCTCTCTTCCCTCCCTTCTTCTCCTTCTTCCTTCTCTCTTTCTTTCCCTTTTTCCCCTGTTCTTTCTTTTTTTGACTCATTTTTGCCAGGTCCTTCACTGTGAGGGCAGAAAGCTGTGTAGTAATCTTGAGGTTGTCTTATCCTCTGCTGGGGTGAATGCTTCTGCGTAATGAATCATTTCATGCTACTTACTGATGAAGCTTTGTGAAAGGATGTCTTTGGGATACAAGTGCAATTAGAAATTGTTATCAGCAATTACCAAGTGATAGTCACAATTTTGGTTACCCATTACCATCGTTTATGGGCTAGGGAGTGCCTGCATTGTCAGATGACATCCTTTTAATTTTGTAGAAAATCAAGGGAAAGTATTAGTTGATACATTTATTTTTTTGTTTCTGTAGCTTTACAATGATTAAGAATTTATGAATAGGAAAATCTGAGTGGAAAGTAAAAATTTTTATTAAATGTTACTCAGTGGTTCTCTTTTACCCAAGGGGCTTGGTACAATGCAGACTTCCAGGTCCAACACCCAGAGTTAGTTCTGAATTCAGTAGATCTGGGCGGGGTCCCCAAATTAGAATTTTTAACAATTCTCAAGTTATCCTGATGCAGGCTGTTGGTAATCCCTGTTTGAGGAAAATTGGATCAGATGCCTGGACTTCTTAGCTAATGGTGTCCCGATTGGCTTTTCAGCCAAGCCCTCCCCACGTGTTTTCACATGATATAATTTTCTCTAAGTTAGCAGTGGTGTTTTCATGCAATTCCAAAAGGAGGCTTCTGATAGTGCAGTGTATCACCTGCATTGTTATTTTCAGAGCTTTTGGTCTTAGGCTTATTCCCAGTACGAAGATTGAAGGATGATCTGGAATCAAATACATTTGTCTGGGAGTGGAATGTCTGTCAGACCCAGGCATTGATTTCCTTGAGCTTGAGTTCTTAGTAAATGTCTTTCCAGAGAGAATTCCAATCAGGATTCTAAAGGTTACAAGAAATAAGCCTTATTTCTGGGTGTTCTCTGGGGAGATCGCATAATTTATAAACAAAAGAGGGAGAAATTCACTCACCACCACTGCTTGTTTTGTAATCAGCACAGTTAATATTTTTAGGATAAATGCTATGTTGATTAGTGTGTGAAACAGGTGATCCAGAAAATATATCTGTGCATAGAATCTTTAAGGATGAAATATTTACACTTTGAAGGATGAAAAAAACAGCAAAATAAAATCTAGGCAGAACTGTTGGGAAGGAACTTTGCCGAGGAGAGATGCTGGATTTCTACGGGTGCGCTCACATGATTTAGTCACCAGGGGGCAGCATTGCACTTTGGTTGAAAAATGGTCTCTGTGGCAAGCAGCTCTTTAAAGGAAAACAACATCTAAGTGAGTAAAGCTAAAAACCAGAACATTAGCAAGAACCAGAAAACCAACAACACAGAACCCAAACTCTCTTTGTTATAATGTGCCATCTTTGCTTTTCTTGGTACACAGAATTTAATATTGTAGTACTAAGTCTCTGGGGCATGCTTTATCAGTTCATTAATACATACTTAGAGGTGGTGGCGAATGCAGGGAGATTATTTTTCATTTTCCCACTTTCTGTTTGCCTCTCCCATCTCATCTCACTGTCCTTGTCTTGCTGCCATGCAGCTACTGTCCTATATGTACTTCTTTCAAAGCAGAGACAGACCTGGCAGGTGGGCTGCACCTTTGCCTTTGGGTCACTTTGTGGATCCCGGTGGACACACACGCTCCCTCCTTGTGAAACCAGGTTCACAATATGCACAAATCCAGGAAGCTCCTGGAGGAGGCTATAGTTATTTTTATGCATCCTCACACACACAGTTTTATAGGAGTTGGCCATTATTTTATAGAAAGTGATGCAACATAAATATATGCTAAAATTTTGCATCTTTAAAACTGACTTAAGTTATTAATGAACAAAATGCAGGAGATTATAAACAAATTCACACATCAGCTTTAGGAATGTGATTTCCACGAGTTCAGGGATCACATCTGTCTGTTCACAGATGTATTGCAAGCTCCTAGAACAGCTAACTGTTCCACGAATAAATGAATTCACACACGTGTGTCACGATCAACCCTCCTTCCTCCACCTTGGCTTTGCTTTTAAGCAATAATTAACTTGGGGACCAAGGCCAGGTTGGGGACATTTACTTGTCTTCTTTTCTCAGTCATTGTCTGTTTGGTTGCTGGGCTGTGGAATTAACTAAGTTTTAAAATTTAGCCTCCAAGAACAACCATAAATAATTTGGTTTCTCTGAAATTTGCATATAAAGTTACAATTCCAGTGTTCATGCTGTTATTTTGAAGAAGTTTCATAGAGACTAGGCTTGAAAGTTCTTATCTATTAATGCTCTTCTACAAGGAAGTCTTTCTATTTTTTTCTTTCTTCTCTTCCCTTCTTTTGCAAGAAACAGGAATGTTGGAAAAGTTGACTTTGAACAGGAGCAGAAGTATGCACTGGGCAGGGAGTAACAGGCATGTCCTGTTATTCCTGTTATAATATTCCTTAAATTAAAGTTATATTCCTGTTATAATTAATGAAGATTAATTATCCTCATTGGACTCCAGCATGGCTGGGCAAGGTGAGACAGTTCAATTATTTAATCACGTTGGTGCTGTTGGTTTCCAAGGCCTTGGTGCTGGGACGGCCCTCCCTCACCATTTAATTTATATGAGGAATCACTCCTCAGGTTGCTGCTCTCAGTTGAGCCCTCAGGTGGAAGGAGAGGAGACATTGATTTTGGAAGGAGATGCTTCCATTTCTGCATCCTCTGGGCTGCTGTGTTGTTGAGAGTTTGCGGTGCTTGTGTCAAAGCTGCCTGATTAAGCCTGTGTCTCTCCTAGCCCTGGTTGGCTGCTCCCTGCTGCTATTACTTCTCCCCTCCCATGCAGCTTTTTAAGGCTTTCTTTTGGCTCGAGAATGGCTGCCCATCCATGCTACAGGTCAGAGCATGTCCTTGGACCAGAAAACACTGAAGCAGTGTAGTCCGTAGAACTTTCTATGCCAACAGAGAGGCTCTGTAACTTTCCTCCCCAGTGCGGGAGACACTGATCAAATGAGTCTGTTAGCACTTGAAGTGTGGCCAGTGTGAGGACGGAACTGAATTTTCAACTTAAGTTAAAGTTAAATAATTACTCATGGTTCCTAGATGCTGTTCTGGGCAGTGAGAGACTAGACTGTACTCACAATGTCCAGGGGAGATACTGATTTGTTTTTTTGCTTTTGTTTTATTTATTTATTTATTTATTTATTTATTTATGTATTTTATTTTGGTGGGGCTTCACTATTAGACTGTAATAGTGAAGGGCTGATTTGCATCACAGTCCCTTGTCATTGATACCACTTTTTCAAGTTTTCCCATGTCCTTCTGCTCCTGCATCTTGGCTGTCTCTCCTCCTTAGCATCCAAGAAGGGACAGGAGAATGGAATTTTACTTATTCTGATATGGTCCCTTCTTTCCTAAGGTGATGAAAGATCTTAATCACAATGAAAACTCAATCTCTCAAAATAAAATGAGTGGGCAGGGTGTACCTTCACCAGGCATTTCAGTACTGTGTGTTCACACACGTCTGCTGTGGTGGGGCTGCCTACTTGGTGTCACACAGCCCGGCAGCCAGATGCTCTGTGTAGCATAGATTTTTGAAGTTGTTCAGAGGTTTAACGTATATATAAGACCAGTTGATAATTGGTCTATCAAAATGAGCCCTTTGAAAAAATGGCTGTGTGAACCAAATATCTTGTGTTCAAACCAGACCCAATAAGAAAGGGATAAGACACGAAATATCACAGAAAGAATGAAAGATAATGACTGAGGTACCGCAATTCTCCTGGTCATTCAGATTGAGTTATGGAATCATACCTAGTGACTTCCAATCTCCCTCCAACACCCACCTGCCCCCAAGCTCACTATCTCCTGCAGTTACCAGCACATTGACACTGGGCCTTGTATGTTGCTAAAAAATAAGAAAAAAAAATAAGTCTGTGAAGTCATTCTCTTGGTTGCTGTGGTTTACACCTGCTAGTTAATTTGAACCTTAATGTTGGACTCTCAGAGTGACAGAAACAGCAGCCAATCTGCTGTTGTACAAGCCAGTGCATACAGCCTCATCACTAACACCCTTGAAAAATGTCCCCAGAAATGCAGCTCACAGAGAGAATTTTTTAAATTAAGCTAGATTTGTAAAGAGCGCGTTTACTGCCTGACTTAGAGCTAAATCCTGTGGCAGAATGGAATTCAAGGCTAGCTGCCAGGGAACAGAAAACAGCTTGGGTACCAAACCGTGAGCCTGTGAGTGGCAGGGAAGGAGTGACGTTAGAGCAGAAGGCACCCTGAAGGCTGAAGGGAAAGGAGAAAGAACCAAAACAGAAGAAAGTGTCTAGGGACAAAGTACACATAGGTTGTCACCCAGGAAAGTTGGGATACAGAGAATGGAGAATGAGAGAGAACAGGGATGAGAAAGGAGACTTTGGCGGAGGAAAAAAGGGGCGAGAGGTAGGGAAAGAGAATTTACCCACTTTGTTCTCCTGCTTGATGTCTTTAGAGCGACCTGGCTGAAAAAATCAGGTCATTTCAGCAGACAGTACCAGCTCACCAGACAAAACTACATCCTTGCCTACATGCTAATTCCTGATTTGACGCAACAAACAAGGACGCAAATCAACCTTCCCCTTTTATCCTGCTCTTTCTAATCATTTACCTTTAATATCTGAATATTTTCCCGAGATTCCAATTTAGTTGATTTCAGATCTCTTGGGGAAGAATTTGAACAGTGATGAGAAGTAGTGTCTCTCTTAACCTCCTGTCCAAAATAGTCCCTCTCCATTTTCTCTACAATGAAGGGCATGTGGCTGACTGACAGGCAACTATAAGACTTTAACTTGTTTTTTTCGTTTAGGAATGATCACTCTGGTGGGCTCCAGAGTCTCCTGAGGGAGCTTATTAAGAATGTGGTTGCCTGGGCCCCAGACCCCAGAGATTTGGATTCTCAAGGGAAGGTAGCATCTCTAAAAGAAACTCAGGATGGGAAATTTTGGGAAACAGGGCAGAGCTGTAGAATGTGAACATTGTAGGGCTTTCTTAGAGGATGCAGCAAATTCCCCCAAAGACATTACTTGATTGAAAATTAAGCATAAAGAAATAGAGTTTTATATTTCTCTCCCATATTAAGTTACTGGGTGGTAAAATCCTCTTTTTTCACCCTACTTAATTACTGAACAAAGCAAATTCCAATTCTAGAAGTTGCTCATTCATTTTGGGGATGGTCTAGATGGGGAGTAGATTTTTATTCATAAATCTCTTTATTTTGGAGTGTGCTTTGTAGGTTCCATCTTTCCTCCTAGCTGGGGCCATTTCTGAGTCCCCAACGGCCCTTGTCATCTTTGGCCACATTCCATGTGTCTGGCGGGCCAGCCCACTGCACAGGCCACAGATGGGGGGAGGCATTATGACAGTCAGATAGCCACTTAATTACTGTGGGAATGTGGGAACATTACTCTCCAAACTTTAGTTTCTTCCACTTATGAAATGGGTCTCAGCATTATTCCTCACTGAGTTGTAATTATTAAATAAGGTGTAGAAAGGATGCGGTGGAATGCAGGTGGACATTCCTTGGAAGCTTCTTCCTGGAGAATTAGCTGTGCTCCTCAATGTTCATGTTTTCTCTGTCTGCACTTTCTGCTGTGTTCTTAGAAATTAACTTTACCTCAAACCATATCTTGGGTGAAATTGCTATTCACATTTATGAGCCTCAATAGCCTCCCAATATTCTGGTGTTGTGTTGTTTCCAAGACCAGTTGAGAAACCAGCAGGGGCTGCATTTATGTGCTGAGGTTGGGCAGCTGCAAGTTAACCTGGTAGTCGGGACTTGCTGAGATGTATATGCCTGCGAACTTAAGAATTCTCTGCATTGCTTTATTGTGAAGCACAATTACTTGTTTGCAGAAAGGTATTTATGCTGCAGTTGCAAGGATTGACATGTAAAATTCTCAATGAGAATTGAGAACGAGTCTTGTCCTTGATCCCTCCTGGGCAATATACAAGATGGAAAGTCTAAGGCCCCTGTGGGAATTCAAACCTGTCATACTCACTGACAGGCAATCATGATTCTAATGAGGGCAGAAGAATTTAATTCAATAAAAAAGCTATTAGAATTGACAGTATAAATGTAAACAGGGCCCTGATGAATAATTTTGCTGGGCCTTCTCCACTGTCGTATTTGTTGACATATACCATAACCAAATGTGGAGGGCAGATGCTCACGTCTGTTTCAACAGGATGGAGTGGATACATTTCTCTTTCCTCAGCCTGTAGTGTAACATACCCTGTGCTTTGAAACCATGACCCTGGCCACTGAGAGTAGTCTCTTAAAGATAACATTGGGTCTCATTTTTAGAAGAGGAGGGATCCTGCAATGATTGGGGATAGATTTTGCTGGGATTATTGTTTTGGGGGCATTTTTCAAGAAATTCAGGCAGCAAAAAGGGATCTCTGATCGATCTGCTTTGCTTTTTGTCCCTGAGACTCTCAGCATTTCATGCAGAATAATTTTATGAATGTCTGGAGTTTTTCCCTTTTTAGCAACTGGATTTTAAAGACTTTTCATTGGCTAGGTTTTCAGTTGCCACCTATTTTGACAAATGATATAAATTTTACTCAAAAAGTCATGGCTCCATTTTTTTAAAACAAGAATTAATCAGTATTATTTCTTGACAGACTCCTACAACTTCTTATAAAAATGCTGATTTTTCATCGTTGCTATTTTCTTCTAGTACTTAAGCATAGAGATAGTGCAATTTCCATTTTTTTTTTAAAGAAAACAGGAAATAAATCTAAACATTGACCTTATGAAAAAAACCTTTGGTTCATTAATAACTTTAAGAATAATTTTACCATGGAATACTATGCAGCCTTAATGAAAGATGGAGACTTTACCTCTTTCATGTTTACATGGATGGGGCTGGAACTTATTCTTCTTAGCAAAGTATCTCAGGAATGGAAGAAAAAGTATCCAATGTACTCAGCCCTACTATGAAGCTAAATTACAACATTCCCTCTTTTATAAACCCCATCATGAACTCCAACATCCTGGGATGCCATTCCTAAATAAATTATTTTATGCAAGCAGTTGTCTCATGATCCACTTTCCTGGGAAACCAAGGTTATGATAGAACCTTTTAACTACATTTAGTCCTCACGTCACTCCTTCAGTCGATTCTGAGAAACTGCTACTTTAAGCAAAATGACTTGTAGCAGGTCCTCAACTAACGTTTCATTGTAAGGTTGATGAGGAAAAGACATGGCTTCATTTTATGTACTTTAGCTTAAAGTCCTAGTCTTCAAGAACTTATCGATGAGGTTAAGTGAAGCTGTGTTGTGTATCTCGAATCTGAGCCCTTGTCATCTACTCCTTCATCACACCCATACCACAATTAGCACTTGCCGTAGTTATTGCAATAATCTGACCGGCTCTCTGCTTTTTTTTCTCTCTGTATAGTCTATTCTTAGCGTGGTAAACTAGAGTAAAAGTTTCCAGCAGAGTCCTCTAGGATCTGCTCCCCATGTCTTCTCTGACCTGACCTCCTACTGCTGTTCGTCTGGCTGGACAGACTGCCACCTGTTACGCCTGGTATGTGTCCAACCTCAAAGCACGTACTCAATTCTCCGTCTAGAACACTTCCAATTGTCTTTTTTTTTTTTTTTCTTTCTTTCTTTTTTTGCAGTTTTTGGCCGGGGCTGGGTTTGAACTCTGGCATATGGGGCCAGTGCCCTACTCCTTTGAGCCACAGGCGCCTCCCACTTCAGTTGTCTTTGTAGATCATCATCTCTCTCTTCTCAAAGATGAGTTTTATAGTGAGGAAATTCTAATCATCCTCCTTAAAATTAGTCACTCCCAATAAGAACTGTCCTCTTCCTGGCTTTATTTCTCTCCAGGGCACTTAGATAATATATATCTTAGCATAAATATGTATCTTCATGTTGTTTTGTTTGCTGATCTCTTTTACTTGCAGTGACTAAGCTCTGTAAGGGCATGTCCTTGGGCCTTGAAAGGACCTACAACAGAGCATGGCTCCTGAAAAGAGTTCAGTAAATGATTACTGAGTAAATGAATGAAGGTGTATTTTAGAAAACATAATTTTGTTATAGGAAAAAGATGGTTAAAGGCAGGAAGAGTTAGAGAGCTTAGATCAGGAAGCTGCACTGTCAGCAGGGTGAAAAATGATTAAGGTCTCATTTAGCATCTCATTAACAGCATCAGTGGAAAGATAAGGAAGGATTACCAAAAATATGGAAGATTAAAATGGTTAAGATGTTGATGGATTAGGTATGCATATGGGAGAATGAGATATCTAAAAAGACTCTGAGGCTTTTGAACGTGGCAGCTGGGTGGATGGTAGTTCTGTTCATTAGAGAAAATACTAAAGAGAAGATTGAGAAAGGAAAGGGAAAGGTGGTAAGGCTTCGAGGAGAATGGATAACTTCAGAGTATGCTGAGTTTGATATACCAGCAAGAGTGAGTAGTGTGAAATGGCAGAAGTCCAGTAGTAAGGTACTGTAGGGTTAACAGATGCCTAGTGAGAGATGATGCCTGAAGGTGAACCCTGAAGTCAGGTACCATGGGGTTAACAGATGCCTAGTGAGAGATGATGCCTGGAGGTGAGCC
>CAUYPK010087206.1:0-65352 GCA_963574355.1 Loris lydekkerianus | reverse complement strand
GTGGTTAACCACAAAGAAGCAAATAAATCAATGTCGGTGAGCAAAGTTTATTATGTTGGGTTCTTCCTTGACACACCTCGGTACTTAGTCCCCCCCCCCCCCCCCCGCAAAATGGGAAGAATGATGTTGGTATCCTATACTTCAGAAGGATAGTCTGAAGCTGGATGGGATCATATGATAGCCACCGTATTAATGAACCCTTCCTTCCCTTCCTCCCTCCCTTTTTCCATAAACGTTGGACTGACTCAGACAATGGGAACACACAGTCCGTGTTCTCTGGTTAGACTTAGTTATGATCTCACTGTATCCTGACATCCTAGGGGTGGGACTCCTGTTGCCATCTTACTGAGCCTCAGAGAGAATGCCTAGCTCTGGCTGTGCTGCTGGCAAGAGGCAGATTGGGGACTAGAACCCAGAGGCTCTCACTCCCCAGCCTGGTTGTTGGTCTGACCCCTCTCCCATGGGAAAGTCCACTTGAGAAAGGAAGATGTCCCATAATTTAAAACCATGGTCAGCCTAAACTACTTATGGATGAAGTATGGAAGAGAAGAAAGCATGGCTGTTGGACTTGGACCAGCTTGACTTTGAATCCTGTCTCGGTGTGTGACCTCAGGCAGAGTGATTAACCTCTCTGGTCTGAATGCCTATGGAAGGAACAGAAATACTCTGGTATTTTTGAAGGACACAGAAATAAAGGTTCACAGCCCGAAGGATTCAGAAAAACAGAAGAGACCCAGTGTCCAGCATAAAGGAACTACAAGGCCTTTGATCAGCCCTGGGGTCTGGCCAGGTTGGTAGCCAAGTAGCTGTGGTGCTTCAAACAAGATATGTGACCCCTGTGCCTCTGCTTCCTCTTCTGTAATGGGGCAATCCCAATTCTCGCTGCAAAGGGGAGGTGTAAGAATCCAATGTGATTTCTCACATCCGGTCCTGCCACTCTGCTCATTCATGTCTGTGTCAGTCCTCGGGGATACCCAGGCTGTCTGCAAAGCCCTCTAAGCGTTTTAGCCAGCAGAGCAAATTCATGTTGCCTTGGCTGTCAAAACACCAGACAGTGGTCCCTGGTCCCTGACCTTGCACAGTGGTTAAGAGAATGGACCTGGGGCCAGAGGCTTGAGGTCAAACCCTGGCCTGTGACCTTGGGCAAGTCACTAGCCTCTCTGTTCCTTAGTTTCTCAACTATACAAATGGAGATAATATTTGAACCCACCTCCCAGGGTTGTTGTCACAATTAAGTAAGTGAATGTATGTAAATGCCTTGGGACAGTGCCCAGAACCCCGCTGGATCCGAGATAGTTCTCTCACGCCTTAGAGCCAGCATGAACCCAGAGGTCATTCACTGCAATCTGTAACTTGCTGGCTTCCCCACAGTGGTCACCTTCCTCCCATTGCAGTGCCTGGCTACCCATTACCGGTTCTAAGAGTTTTCTTCCAAAGGCTACATTTCTTCTCATAACTGCTCCACTGTGGGCTCTCCAGGCCTGCCTGTTATGTATAAATACACTTAACTTTTATGAGGTGTGTGGTGCTCTTGGTATAAACCATCTCCTCTATCCCACAGGACTGGGGAAGAGCTGGGACGTAGGCTGTGTGTGCTCCTGGCACCTGTGGTCTCAGCTTCTTGGGAGGCTGAGGCAAGAGGATTACTTGAGCCCAGGAGTTTGAGATTGCTGTGAGCTATGACTCGGCAGTATTCTACCCAGTGCCACAGAGTAAGACTCTGTCTCAAACAACAAAAAAACCCTCACGGCTGATAAGCATGAAGCCGAGACAAGAGCTTGAAGGAGTTCGGACTCCACTTGGTCCTCATGACAATCCTATGAGGCAGGAACTATTATTGACCCCATTATACAGAAAAGGAAACTGGGGCGCAATAAAGTTTCATCCTTTTTCCCAAGGTTGCATAGCTAGTGAGGTAGAACCAGGACTCCTGGGTTTCAGGCCAGGATGCTGCACCCCTTAAGATGCCCTCAGCTCTCAAGCCTGAAACTCTGAAAAGTTGGCAGAGTGACTTAAATTGCTAACCAACGTGTCTGTACACAACTGTGCGCTCCCTGATCTTTAATCAGAGTAGAGGTCTGGGGAAATTGTTTTCTTCTTTCCCTTGCTCTTTAAAACATGTTAAGAAAAGACACCATGCTGAAAGTCTGAACCAGCTGCTCCCCTAAATCAAAGGAAAAAGGCAAATGACACTGCCCACCACCCTGTGTAAACACACGTGGGGGAGAATGTTCTAGTTGTTACATTAGTTATTCTCTAGCTCCCGCTTCTCTCTGCAGCAGGCAGATACCCCCGATCTGCTGGTGGGAGAGATGTAAGGAGTCCTTGAATTATTTACTATTAAAAGGCACTGAGCTGCCAGCTTCCTCTCTGAATTATTTAGCACTGTCATGTAGTTATGTATGTGTGAAATCGATGCATTGTGTTCATATTAACTCTATTAAAAGTGAGTTAAAGTGGTGTGTTGCAGACTCCCCTGCCTCTGGTGTCAGCCACTCTGGCCAGCCTGAAGTCAGGAAGAGCTGACCGTGTTTGCTAGGAGATCCTGAGGTTCAAACTCAAGCCCAGGAGGAAACACAGAGGGATTAAAACCCAGCCTCCCCAAGAGGTGAGATGATGGGGTACCGCCGGGGAGGAAGCCAGCACGAGCAGTGAGGTTTTCGCTATTTACTGAGTGCCTGCAGTATCCCTCATACCAAGTCTTTCCCTCAACATGGAAGATATCAGTTTTGCTTTTCCAGAAACTGCTACAGTAGCTGGTTGATAAGAAATGCATACATAGGTCATCCAAGCTTCTCTGCTTAAACTGGGATGCTCTGTGACTCTTTGACCTATCAGATGGGTCTCGTGCAGAATATCCGGTGCATGCTCAGTGATCTATGCCTAACACAGCAGAAAACCCAATAAGTGTTTGAGGGATACAGGAAATGAATGAATGTGGAGAAGGGCAGCTGCCATCTGATTGGATGGAAGGAGATGGAAGAGGCCACAATTGAACCTGGAGAAAAATGACATTGGGGAAACTGGGGGTCAAAATTCCTCCTCCCTTCCTTCCTGTGAGTCCTGGGTTCATCTGCCATGCTGAGCCCTCTGTAACGTGCTTGGGGTGCAGCAATGCACTTAATGAATTTTTATTAAGCATCTACTATGTTCCCGGCACTGTACAAAGCTGTGGGAATATATCTGTGAAGAAAAATCAGACCAAACTACTTATCTACTCTAGTATAAAGAGGATAGAGTTGCTGTCCTCTGAACTCAGAAAGGGAGACAGGTAAACACTCACAGCATAAAGTGTCACCAGGGCTGACCCAGGTCCTGATACAGGGAACAGTAAAGCAGAAAAGGAGACAGGCTCGGGGCTAGGTGTGAGGACTTTCAAGAAAAGTGTCATGAAGGAGGCCACATCTCAGCTGAAGTTAAGACTATAAAATCATCACTGGCCTTATACACACAGATGCTTTTCACCTTCGCCCAGTGATTGGATTCTCGATTAAGGTATAAAAGGGTAGTTTCAAAGATAGGTCCTTATGCTGCTATCAGAGATGAATTTCCGTGTTAACTTTAGCAGGTAATAAAAATTTTAATTAAACATCTGCTGGGTTACAAAAGGCAGCCATCATGAAAAAATCATCTCTGTCATTTCCTCTTGAAAATGGCCAGTTTCAAAGATGATCAAATAAATGGAAGAAAAGAGCTGAAGAAAATGTAAGGTGGATCGCTCCATCCTGCCTCTCAGCCAGGATGGAGAGATTCAGCACAGAGAATCAGGAAATGCTTTTTCTGCCTCCTTTCTCTTCATCCTCCTGTTGAAGGCATCTATTTTCTTAGGGATACCTGTGAAAAGAACTTGAGATCAACCCATTAGTGGGATTCAGGAAAATTCTAGCACTTATGGACTAGAGAAGGGGATGGAGGGAACTTCAACGTCAGGGCAGCCACAGGACTTGTTTGGTTGCAAATAACATAAACTCAACTTACACTGTCAACTTTCAGGGGTGGGTGAATCCAGGTGCTCGTGACATAATCAGGAACTCAGCTCTTTTTCCTCTGTCTTCCTCTGGTTTTATTCTTGGGAGACATACCCAGGTCCTTGCAAAGTGGCCCCTGCAGTCCCAGGTGCACATCCTGCCAGCTGAGCAACCACAGTGGGAAGCTGGTCTCTTTTCTAATATTATCCATGGAAGTCCTGG
The DNA here is from genome assembly GCA_963574355.1 of Loris lydekkerianus. Taxonomy (NCBI): domain Eukaryota; kingdom Metazoa; phylum Chordata; class Mammalia; order Primates; family Lorisidae; genus Loris; species Loris lydekkerianus. The sequence goes on along the minus strand of CAUYPK010087206.1, from coordinate 61,162 downwards.
GATTGGCTCTGATTGGCCTAACATGAGTCACATGTTAATCCCTAAACCAGTCTACATGGCCAGAGGAATAGGCATTCTCTTTGGTCAGGCCCCAGTCACACGTCCACCAAGGGTCTGGAGTCTGCCCTTCTTGAACCACAGGGATTGGGACTGGACAATGGTAATTCCTAAAAGTCAAGCTAAAGGTCAGATACCAAAATAAGGATGCAGGGATGCCGGGAAGACCCAAACCTCAGCCATCCAATAGAGACTTCCGAGAGTTTATCTCCAGTGGGGGACAACGTGACTCCACAACCGTGTGAGCCTGGAATTCCAAGGGATGGAGTGATTCTTGGTGTGACATGGTGTCTAAAATCTGAGACTTGCATTAGTCGAGTGCCCTTGACTGTGCGTGCTTAGCTGAAGAGGAACAAGCTGTGGGTATAACATGGAGAGCCATGTCCCCAAGTACAGTGCCTCCACGGGGGTCATCTCTTGCTAAAGCACATGGCCAAGGTCAGGAGCCACCCCTTCCTTAGCTGCTGTGCTGACCGTGAGGATGGACAGCTGCAGTTGCTAGGGTGACCAAAGGGATCTGCCTCCCAGCACAGATGGACCAGCAGGTTTACAGGCTTGCCCCAGGTGAGGCATGGCAAACTGTGGCCATAGAGGTTGCGCGCGGTAGGGAGTGATGTGTGTGCACATGTAAAACCCCTGAACAAAACCCAAGTGTGTATTAGGAAGCAAATGTAGGCGGGGGTGGTGGTGGTAATATCCATAAGCCACTAGTCTCAGCTAGGTGTTACTCTGAGTACCGTATGGGCACCATTTCTTTTAATCCTGACACAGCTTCATGAAATAGGAAACACAATCCTTTACAGATGAGGAAACTGAAGTTCAAAGAGATTATTGCACTTGCCCAAAGTCCCACAGCAGGAAGTGACAGCGGCAGGATTTGAACCCAGGTCTCTGGCACCACAAAATCTCTGCTTCCATCACTTCAATATAGTGTCGCCCCATCACCACCACCAGGTAAACACTTAGCACATGTGCATAGTGAGGCACTGGACCACACCGTTACAGAAAAAAGAATCATCCCTGGTCCAGAAGTAGATGTTTTGGTGCTGCAGGCCTGGGTTCAGGTCCCGGTTGCCCCTGTTTTGAGCTGCTGGCTTCAGGCGAGTTAAATCACCCATAGAAAGAAAACCGTAACCTCCTGACCACAGGGTAACACGTGTGGATATGTTTGAACACCAGTGAGTGCTGCACGGATGTAAATAACCACAATAACATCCTGCGAAGAAAAGGCCCAATTAACGTATTAAATATTTTGGGGGGAGGAGACGGTTTGTGTTGATACCACAACAGTTTTCTCAGCAAGAACAATACCATCTGCCTGCAAATATTGTGATGTGGGAAGGAAGAAACAATCTTTATCCAATTATCTTCCTTATAAAGATGTACTGAAGTACAATTAATTCTATAACTCTCCCATAATATTCTCTTAATTAGTGGTAAAAATAGGCATTTCTTCCCAATCCCTCTGCTATTATATACTACACGCGGCTTCTCCATTTGTAATATGCTAATATACGGGTAATTAAAAGCTTCAAGATTCAGTTTAATGACTGCGTTCGGTTTGCTGAGGATAATTACGTCTCCTACCCACTATTCTAGAGTTCCCAGGCAGAGTCGGGGAGGGGAGAGGTAACACACACAGAGGGAGAAGAGGAGTCCCTCCCCCCTCTGGGGTTGGCCCCTTCTGCAACTGTCTGCTCTAGACTGTGAGGGTGTAAGTTTGGGGGCTTCTCTTGCCTCCTTTCTGAAAAGAGCAGCGATCTCATGATGTGAGCATGTTTTCTTATTCTTATCCTGTGCCCTTGGACGTGACGCTTTGCTCTTCCCGACTCCCCTGCCTCCACCCTACAGTGTACAGCAGAGACCACCTGATACAGAGTTCTTAGCCTTAGCCCTGCTGACATCCGGGGCTGTCCTGTGTGTCATAGGATGCATAGCAGCGTCCCTGGCCTCCACCCACCTCCACCTCCCAGTTACAATGACCACAAATCTCCCCAGACCGCCCCCTCCCCCAAGTTGAGAACCACTGATCTAACATAAAATGATTAAAAACAATTGAAAACTCTATTCATAGAGGATGGATTAAATAAATCATGGCACATCCCTCCAGTGAAACAGATTCAGCAGTTACAAAGAGTTAGGTCAGCCCTATACAAACAGATATGGAACAGCCTTTACAAAAAGGAAAAGTCCAGAACAGTGTATATGGGAAGATAATTTTTGTGTTTACCATATTTGCATTTATTTACTTGCGTGTAGGATATCAGTGAAAGGACATAGGAAATTTGTAAAAGTCGTCACCCCCTGGGAGGGTATCTTAGCCCAGGCAGGTTTATAACAAATTACCACAGACTGAGTGGCTTTATAAACAACTGAAATTTATTTCTCACAACTCTGGAGCCTGGGAAGTCCAGGACAAAAGTGCCAATAGATTCAGTGTCTGGTGAAGACACATTTCCTGGTTCACAGAAAGATGTCTTTTTGCCATGTCTTCACATGGTGAGAAAGGCAGAGAAGCTCTCTTAGATATTTATTTATTTGTTTATTTAATTTATTTATTTTAAGAGACAAGGTCTTGCTCTGTCCCACAGGCGGTAGTGTAGTGGTGTGGCCATAGCTCATTGTAGCCTTGAACTCCCAAGCTCAAAAGAGCCTCCCTCCTCAGCCTCCCCAGTAGTTGGGACTACAGGTGCACGCACCACAGCGCCCACTCCTGGGCTCTTTTATAAGGGTGTTCAGCACATTCACGAGGACTCTATGACCTAATCACCTCCCAAAGACTCTCCCTCCTAACAGCATCACTTTAGGGGCTAGGCTTTCAAACATATGAATTTGATGGGAGCACACATATTTAATCTACAGCGCAGGGTAACCGGGTAGCTGGATATTGACTTGAGAGGGACGCTTGCAATGTTTAAACTTTTGCATGAATTTTGTTCCATGGACATGCATTATTTATTTAAAGCGTAAATATAATTTAAAAAAAAAAAAAATCTAGCCCGTTGTCTGGCTTGGAATAGCTTCAGATTCTACTTCCATTTGCTTCTCAGGGAGCTTCTCAGACAGGAAATTCCTTTATGTGTCACATTCTGTCATCTTGAAGCATATCAATAACTCTCATCTTGAGAGCGGTTTCCAAGCCCTGCAGATTGACGTGCAGGGCCAGGCCCAGACAGAGGAGCTGGGGTCCACGGCTGGGGAATGTCAGGTCCCTGAGTCTGAGATGACTTCTCAAGTCCTCTGTGACATTTCCCAACCAAGGCTGAAACAGGAGATCACAGATATACAAACGATAAACTGGGGGAGGAAGGCGGACTTGTTGCATTATAGAAAGGATTTAAAAGGGACTGCTCCAAAGAGTGACCCTCTCGATGGAATAAAAATATGGCTTGCCTGAAAAGAAGTGTGATTATTTTTCCCTTTTTAAGTCTCCCTCCAATGACAGATCTTTAAGTCCTGCCTCACAAATGGGTCAGACTACGGGTAATGAACATGGTGCAGAAAACTTTAAATAGCCATTCAGTCTTTCTGGAATCAGTCTCCTTATTTGTTATTAATAACCAATCAAGTCAGAGCCAGGCTCATATCGTCCAGTGTGTCTGGCACAACTCTGCAGAAAACGATGACTTATTATATAAGAGACAAGACCTCATGATAAAATAAAGTGGAGGAAAACTGGCTGAAAGGAAGTTGGATATGTTTCTTTATTGCAGGACTTCTCAGAACCTTTACTGAGAGTGATACAATATTTTTTCTTGAAAAATAAACGTGTGGGGTTTTCCCCTTTCTCCATTTTCTGGGGTCCTTGTTCCTAGGAGGCAGGAAGGCCTGTGTGTGCTTCCTGGCCCTGGAAGGAAGGAGGGAAAGTAGGCCAAATCGAAGTCTCTGTCCTGAGTGAATCAGGTCTAACATCGTGGGAATACGCCATGTCTTCTAAAGCCACGTAGAGAGATGAAAGAATCTGCAAAAGCAGGGACAGAAGATGTTCTGGGGCATCAGTGCCCTGCAAAGTGGTCCCAATAATTCAGATAATCTCCTTTTTTTTTTTTTTGGCCGGGGCTGGGTTTGAACTCGCCACCTCCAGCATATGGGGCCAGCACCCTACCCCTTTGAGCCACAGGCACCGCCCAGCATAATCTCCTTTTTTAAGGTCTACACTTTAACATCTGCTGAGTCCTTTATGCCATGTACCATAATTGATTGGCAGTTTCCAGGGATTAGAGGGTGAACATCTTTGCGGGGCCACTCTGCCTACCACAGACCCCAGAAGCCTCGCTCATAATTTCAAAACACTGACCTCCCTTCCAATCACCCAAGGCCACACATCAGCATGGGCTCGGCATCCTGCATCCACTCTGAATGAGTCCCAGCTGTCTTGGTCTCCAAATGTTTGCCCTGGTCTGGAACAAGGACACCCACTCCTGCTAACTGAATTGGGGGCTGCATCTTCTGTCTCTGGTTTTGCAGATTCTTTCATTTCCCTCCGTGGCTTCAAAATTCATTCCCCTCTTGCTGTTGCTACAAGACATGTCATATTCCCACGATGTCATACCTGACTCACTAAGGGCAGAGACTTTGATTTGGCCTACTATCCCCCTTCCTTCCAGGGCCAGGAAGCACACCCGGGCCTCCCTGCCTTTTAGGAAGAAGGACCCCAGAAAATGCAGAAAGGGGAAAAACCCACATTCATTTTTCAAGAAAAAAAACTCTTATTTTCATCTCAAGAATCTCAATGGATTGTTGCACAGCTAACAGCGACTACACTGGAACTACCCCAACATACCATTTGTCAGGCGTTGGTAAACAGCATGAGTGAGAAGTCGGGGGACACTGCGGGGGCTGCCCTCATCCCTCTGCCAAACTTTCCCAGAGCCACCTGGGGAACCATCACCGGCAAAGGCTGATTCCAGGGGCCCCACCTCAGACCTGCTGAATCAGACCCTTGGCCAGCAGGGCCCAGGAATCTGAATTTTTACTGTTTCTCTCCCCTCCCCCAGTCTGGTGACTCTTCCACACATGATTTAAAGGGAGTGCTCAAACTTTAAAGCCTGAAAGCGTAAATAAGAGAAGTGTACGCCTTGTGTGGGAGAGAATCAGAGGATGGTTGGTCTCCCTTCTGAACCCTGAACTTAATGGGGTAGCAAGGGAAAGTCCTTTGGGAAGAGACAGCTAAAAGGAAGGATTAGCAGTGAAGGGAGAGACCGTGGGGAGAACTCTGGGTGCGGGGAGTGGGGGAAGACGGATGTGACTAAGTGGCCGTGACAGCTCTTCACTGTTGGCCTAGAGGGCCTCCCTCAACCAGGCTAGAGCTGAAAAGGTGAAACTGCATCACGCTCCAGAGCCTGGGTTTGGGAGCCAGGTGGCCCTGAAATTGCCAAATTCATCCATTGTCTTATCTTAGGCTGCTTTCTTATCTGTAAAATGGGGATAATGGTAGCTCCCTCTACCTAGGGTTCTTGGGGAATTAGGGGGGGCGTGTCACCTAAGCTGTTCCACTTATAAATGCTTATAGCAGGTAAGAGTGCATTTAGCTACAAAGTCCCAGAGGCAAGTTCTTACTGGCGATGGATCAGCAGTTCAGCAAGGTCAAGACAGAAGCCATCAGTCAGCATGAGGCAGGGCTTCCCAAACTTAGCCAAGCATACAGATTACCTAGAGATCCTGTTGGAATGCACTTTTAGGTGCAGTAGGTCCAGGGTGGGGCTTGTATATCTATCCACCTGGCCCTCAGATAACACTTTCAATAACAAGATACTTGGTCTTTCTATCATGGCTACAAAATGGTTGCTCTGCTCCGGCCATCACATCTGTAGGCAAGGCACGAAGGGGCATGATACAGGGCTCATGCCAGCCACATCTCCACCTTTTATCTAGGGAAAATAAAGCTTTCTCACCAGCTACCAGAGCAGACATCCTCATAAGTTTCGTGGCTCTAAATTGGGTCTTGCAGCAGCCACAGCCCAGCAGGAAGCTGAGAAAATGAGAAACAAGATTGTTGTGATGAGCTTAAAGTTTAAGCCTTAAACCAGTCGTGATTCACTCAGAGCTGGGCATACGGCCGCCCAGCATAAAATCAGGTTCATTTTGCAAGAAGGAGAGGACAGATACTGGGAAGCAAACAACAGCACTCAAGCCACACTTCACTGCTTGTTTTATGGGTGAGGCACTTCTCACAAAGTGAGCTCTCAATAAATGGTTGCATTTCGTCATCATCTCATTAATATGTATCAAGAGGACAAAATGCAAATTGCCTCCTGCAACAACCCCACACAGAACAGGGATGGGGTGGGAGTAGCGCAGTCTCTGGTTTCCCTGAGGACTGGCCTCCTGGGCTGCACCGAACCTGCAGGGCGTGGGACCAGCCCAAGGAAGGCGTCTCTATATGAGCTCCCTGACATCCCACAGTCACAGAGGTAAATAGCCTCAGGTGCCTCGCTGTCTTTTAGCTCCCACTTCCTGGAGAGGGCAATTCCCAACTCCACCATCTGCATGCCCTCTTCCCTGACCCCTGCCTGAGACTTTGATCCTCCTTGAGGCTGTTTCAAAGAAAAAACTGCTGCTTTCTTTTGAGTTGTTTGGGGAGGGAGATATGGATCAGACTCAGTTTGTGAATTTCACCAAAAAGGGTGGATCTGGAAAGTCTGAAGTTGGCTTCCGTTTCCAGGGTTAAAAAGAGGAAACCACAGAGAACCTGGAAGCTATGGAAGTGGAGCTCAAGGGCCAGCCTCCTGGTTAGCAGGTACACGACCCGGTCTGCCCTCCTGTTGGAAGCCCCCTGATCTTCTAGAGCACACTGAACAGTGCCCTGCTTAACTCTGACCTCACTGCAAAACCTCCTTTTGGTTTTGTTTTTAGCTGAGCTTCTATCCTGAGTAATGCTGCATCGTGGTTGTTATCAAAAAGCAGAGGACCAAAAAGGTGAGTCCTGAAAGTTGAATCTAAAGTTGCCAACCCTGGAGCTTTGTGTTTAGATCTGGTGAACAGGCTATCACTGGGTTGGAGTTTTTACACACAAAAACACCCTTCAAGAGACAACTATAAGAATAAAGAAAATTTAACAAGATTTGGAGTCCAAAGGCCTGAGTTCATATTCTGGTTTTTCGTTCTGTTATAAAACCAAGTCAGTGTCACTGACTCCGTCTATGGGGATACTGGTGACAGGATAATAACCAGCACTTGAGAGAAGGATGGGTGGCGTTGTTCTGACTGCTTTACATGCATGAATTCATTTTGCAACAACCCCGAGTTACCGCCATCCCCATTTTTCAGATGGGGAAATGGAGGTACAGAGAACTCAAGTAACTTGCCCAAGGTCAACAGCTGATAAGCAGCAAAGCTAAGATTCCAACCCAGGCACCTTAGCCCTACGGCCCAGCTTGTTTCCATTCTGTTCAGCTGCTCTTTGCAGCCTAGAAAATGCTACACAACTTGGGATGTGATTTTAATATTCAGGTATCATTCTCTCAATATAACACGGCGAGGTTATGTGACCTGCCCGAAGATGCAGAAACCACCTACCTTCCGAGGCCAAGGAAAACACAAGCAGGCAGCTCCTCTGTGAATTCCTCCCCCTCCCCTTCCACAGCCCAAGTTAACCACAAACAGCCCCCCTGAATGAGCCTCATCGCTAGTCCCCACCCACACTGAGTGCAGTTCCGGGGGCCCATAACCTCCAATCAAGAGCACCACCCCAGTTCTGTTCATCCCACTGGCAGGAAAACCTGTTCAGCAGTTTGCTATTTTCTTTTCTGCCAAGCTGCAGGGGTGATACAAAGAACAATTTCTTTTCTTTTCTTTTCTTTTTTTCTCTCTTATTAATACATAATTACCCTTCTTCCCTCACCCTGGTAGAATGGGTGCTTTTCAGTCTAACACTGAGTCTCTTGTAAAGGAGGGAGCTCATAAATGCATTAATGTATACATGATCTATGTGTTTATGATTTAATAAAAATATATATAAAAATAAAAGGAGGAATATGGGTGAGATGTAGTTTTAATGCTCTAAAGAAACCTTATTTGGTCCCTGGAGGGGAGAGTGAGCAGAGACGGATACAGCGTTTGTGATACTGATGGTTGTTCCTCGGAAAAGGCTGTAATGAATCAAAAATTAAAGGCAGGGGATGGGGAGAGAGGCAGAAAGCTGGAGTGGTGTGACTGAGTGCCCTCAGCCCTCCCTGAATTCACTGGCCTTACTAAAAGCAGCCCTGGGGGGGCCTGTGTCTGTCCATCTGGGGGAATGGACGCTCATTCTATGCCAAAACTCCAGCAGCTCTCAACCAACGTGTTCATTGCTGCTCAGGTGTGCATTTGAAAATGATGAAAGTGTACATAATCTGTGGAAAGAGAAAAGAACCCACAAAACCAACACTCCCTGGTGGTATTAGCAGGGCAGATCCGACGAGGGCCAGCCTGTGCAACTGAATCTTGATTGAAGGATGTTTGGGGGAAAAAGGGCTTTATGGGAGAATTAGAAAGATGAAGGAGAACCTTGCCCACACAGTGTATGTTATGAAGTAAGGAGATTAATGGTACATAAACCTATGTAGGAAACATCCTAGAAACATCACAGTGATGCTGTAGATGGTGAAGATCACCAGATACCCCACTTTTCATACACGGAGCTGCTTGTTAACTTTCAGCCATCGCCATGCCACCAGCTTGCTAACATGAACAGGTGTTATGTTACTGCGTAAAGAGTCATTATGACCAAACCTAACATTTGCTGGACAGCCAGACTGTTCTGAGCACTTCACTAGTCTATACTTCATGTTCACAACAACCCCAAAAGGTGGTGCTCTTAATAGATCTCCATTTAGCCACTGAGGAAACTGAGGCACAGAGAAATACATTACTCGTCCAAGTCACTAGAAAATGTCAGGTTCTAACCCAAAGACTGGCTCCAGAGCCCCCAGTTTCAGTAATAATCAGAACAGCAGGAGTTTTGCATGTGGCTGAAAGGACAGCCTTTAGAGTGAGACTGACCTGGGTTCAAATGGCAGATCTGAGACCCTTGTTTCTCCTGCAGAATCACAGCATTTTAAACCTTGAAGAATCACTGGAGATGGTCTATTTAAACTCCTTTATTTCGTAGGTAGTACAGAAACTTGGGAGTTATAAGGGAGGGCCTTGCCTGAGACCACTGCTGTTCTGCTCAGGACTGAGCCAGCATTATCTGATGCTTACTTGTCTAGGGCTGACCAGTGGGGACCACCACCTGCCCCAGTGCAGCCTGCAGCTCAGCACTGGGGTTCTGCAGCCTGCCTGCCCAGACCTGGAAAGGGGAGTCGATGGTGCAGGAGCCCGAGGAAAGCCAAGGACTCTGACCATCACAGCAACCATTGAAGATGCAAGGAATCTGTCTCTTGCACTCTGGCTCTTGGTTTGATCAAAATTACTGCAAAGCCAAGGAGGGAAACATACAACTAAGTTACACCCAGCTCGAAGGAAGCTACTCATAAATCCCCTAAAAGTTTGATCTTAAAACAAAACTTTTCATCATTGATAAAATAAAGAATAATAGTACCCACCTCTTCATGAAATGAAGACTAGCAAAGTGTTCAGAACAGTGTAGCTTTCCAATAAATGTTAGGCATGGTTGTCATGGCCCCATTACAGAGTAATATACTATCTGTTCATATCAGCAAGCTGGTTGGCATACAAATGGCTAGAATGGTTGACACCCAACCAGGAACATGCAAAATGTGCTCTGTGGGAGGCCCTGGCTTCCTAACGATGGCTGATAGAGTACAGTGCTGCGCCAAGCAGGGTCTTCTACCAAGGGCCTAGTAAATAGATCGCAGCCCTCACAGCACACTTACAGTGATGAAGCTTAGCTTTTCCTCCACCCCCACCCCCACTTTGCGGCTACAGGAACTGCAGCACAAGCAGGTTGCACAGCTCACCCAACCTGAACAGTGAACAAGCAGCCTTGAACCCAGACAGTCTGGCTCCAGAGTCCAGATACGTAACCCCTGTGCCACACTGCTTCTTGGGTCCACAGGTGAATTTATATTTCAGGCAACAGCTTCAGGGAAGGCTACACAGTCATATCCACCACACTCATTGCCTGCTTCCTACCAAACTGATTCTTTTTTCCTCTTTGTTTTCATTACTTTATCTGTCTTATTTTTTAGACAGAAGAAAATTAATCCTGAATGAAACCAAGTTTTATTGCAAATGAGACTGAGTTGCCCACAACTGAAAGCATATAATTAGGGGATGTTAATCTCCGGGTGGTTCTTCCCTCTCCCCCAATCCCAAACCAAAAATACACTAACATTTGCAAAAAGGAATTCATCTTTACCTAAAACTATAATTAAGAGGCTGCTGGTGGTTACCTTGGTGACACTTAAAAAAAAAAAAAAAAAAAGTCCCCACTACAGCTTCCCACTCTGGATAATACAAACTTGGCAGCCAAATAAGTCAACAGGTTGCCCAGGAAACTGTTTCCTTGACAACCATGAAGATGGAAGGGGAAGAAAGAGTTGGGGAAATGTCAGAGCAACAATGCTATATTAAAGAAGAAAAAGGCCCTTTGGCATGGCTGAGCAGCTTCCCAACTTGTACTGAGCAGCAGTGCAGAGAACAAAAATGGCTCTGTACATGAGGAAGCCAGCTGGAGGGTGTGCTGAGCCCGCCAGGTGGATCTCCATCGGCAAACATGGAGCAGTGTGCACCAAGCACCTACGATATGCCAGCACCATCCATGTACTCTGGCTCCCATCTTGGATGGTTCTCTGCAGTCTGCAACCTTGGCCAGATAAGCCAGGAAGCCTGGAAATGACAAATTCAATGCAGAACTATTTTCTGAAATTTCCTGCCCCCCTTTCTAGCAAAGCCAGCTCTGTGCTTTCTGGCCTGGGTTGCAGACAAGGGGAGAGAGAGATTGCAAGAGAGAAAAAGGTGAAACTTTGTTTTCAAAGGCCAACTAACTCATGGATGGAATGTGGCCATGTGTCTTGGGACGCCAGGGGAGCAAAAAGGGGTGTCTCTGAGGGACACAAGTGGGGAGAGGGAAGGTTGACCCCACAGCATAAAGTAACTCCTTGAGCAGGGGTCCTAGATTCTGGGCCTTGGCCAGCTGCACATGTCTGGGAGAGAGTCGTGCCCCTAGAAAGGAATGGACACAGGATCTCAGTCTGACCAAGAGCGGCCAGGAGGGAAGCAGCAGACCCAGATTGGCTGGGACAATGTGTGTCTCCAGAGACACACATTGTGGACAGATGACTACAGGGTCCAGGCCAGGCCTTTGGGGCTACAGAAGGCCCCAAATCTTTTTCCACTCCACTTGAGAACAACTAAAGTGCATTTGAAGTGAGTCCTGTGACGTCATGGCACTCTACCGAGGGTGGTAAAGTGAGACTCTGTCTCTACAAAAAATAATAAAATAAATAAAATAAAATAAAATAAAATAAAATAAAATAAAATAAAATAAAATAAAATAAAATAAAATAAAATAAAATAAAATAAAATAAAGAAACAGTGTTCCATTTCAGTCTTCCAAGTGTATGGACAGAGCATCACACTTTCCAGGCATAATTTTCAGTTCTGCATGTTCCCAACTACTTGAGAAGTTCCCAGGGCTAAATTCTGCAGAGAAAAGAAGGGAGGGAGGAAGAACCATTCAGAGGCTTTTAGAACTGAAAATTCCAAACCTATTTTCTCTTCCGCAAAACTCTGTCACCCCTGGCCCAGCCAGTGTTGTCACCATGCGCCTTGTCCAAACAAGCTTGTGATCAAATTCTTCTCTGATTATCAATGAGGGTACAATGGTGAAGCCAGGGATGTGTCTTTCCATAGGCCCAGCTGATGCTGACAAAAGTACAAACCGATCCGACACTACACACGTCACTAGCACATATGACAGGAGCCATAAAAACTTGCATTTGTGCTGCACAAAAGGCCATTTATTTGCTCTTTCCAAAAATTTTGTGTGGTCGACGCTCATTTTACCTGTAAGAAAACCAAGGTGCAGGAGAGGTAAAGCCTTGCCCAGGGTCCCTGAGCCAATTCAGCTGCGGGGTTCAGAACCAAGGGTGGGTCTTCATCAGCCCAAATCTACCCATATCTTTCTCCCTGTGTTCAATACCTCTCTCCTTTTCTCTGCATCTATTTTTCTCCTATTTTCCTGTTTCTCCTTTCCCGCTGTTTTCATTGCACTTTTTTTTTTTTTTTTGGCAGTTTTTGGCCCAGGCTGGGTTTGAACCCACCATCTCCGGCATATGGGGTCAGCGCCCTACCCCTTTGAGCCACAGGCGCCGCCCTTCATTCTATTTTTTAGTTTAGTTTAGTTTTGTTTTGCCTCTCAAACACTCCAGTGGGTTCTCAACTGGGGTGATGCTCCCCTGCCCCAGGATACATTTGGCAATGTCTGAAGAAATTGTGGGTTGTTACACCGAGAGGGGGTGCCGGTAGCGTAGAAACCAAGGATATAGCTCAACAGCAGATAATGCTCAGGACAACCCCGCACATGGAATTATTCAGCTCCAAATATCAACAGTGCCACGGTTGAGAAAGCCTGCTACCATAGGAGAATTAAAAAGACTTTATACATGGAAAGCACTTGGAACTGGACCTGCCAGGGAATAAGCCACCATGACTCCTGTTAATAATGTTGTTCACAGCACTATTGCAATGGAAAAGTCTGTGGTCACTCACAACAACAGCACTTGTGGGCTTTGGTTGTGAAGTTTATTCCTTTAATAAGAATTCATTGACTTCTTTTCATGGCAAGGGCCGCGGGGTCCACAAAGGAGTTAAATGTCTTGTTTTGTGGACAAGGTCACACAGTGGCCTTGAAGAGAACAACCCAGGATATAATTTCCAAGAGCCCTGGGACAGGGGTCCCAGAAAGCTCTTTCTCTAACCTTGGGAACAAGCAGTATGTTGTTAAATTCTTTCTTCCCAGATGTCAACAGGTATTCACTGGGGAAAAGGAATACAAAAAACAAACAAAAAAATGACATCCAGGAATCTAAAATATAAAGCAACAAATCAAAGAATCTCAGGTCTTAAAAACAACCAAAGGAAGGCACCCGTGGCTCAAAGGAGTAGGGTGCCGGCCCCATATGCCGGAAGTGGTGGGTTCAAACCCAACCCCAGCCAAAAAACTGCAAGAAAAAAAAACAAAACAAAAACATGAAGATCAATTATTTTGCTCAACTATCTTTTTTTTCCCTTTACACCTATAATCAACTAACAAAAGAGAGCCTGGAAGGTTAGGGAGATGAATTCAATTTGCATATTTAAAACCCCCTTGGAGGGTGAAACTAACCTAACTGGAGATGAGGAGATGATCATGTGAGAGAGAGGTCTAACAAGGCTGGAGGAGAGGAGGGAACTGTTCAGCTTCTAAAAACATGAGCTAAAAATACCCTTGCCACATGTCATTTACAAATTCAAAGGGCTGTTTAGACAATACTATGATCAGGCTGCAATTGATGCATATTTCCCCCCAGTGATTAAACACAGCCTGATTTTTAAGCACCAAACATCTGCCTCCAGGTTGGTCTTGAAAAACCGCTCTTTAATTTCTATTTTTGATTGGCATACCAGGGGATCCCAATCATAGCTCCTTTATCCCCAGTGCCTAAAATCAGATGCTAGAAGGGGTAGCTGGAAGGAGGCAAGGTGGCAATAAAAGAGGCTTCTAAGCAGAGGCAAGGAGGGTGCCAGCTCCGTCTACTCAGCTCTTTCTCCCAAAATCAATAAGTGGGAGGGAGGGCTGGATCAAGGAGATAAAATGAGGACAGCCTGTGGCTCTGAAAATAATTAAATATTCCCCCTTCACATTGAGAGGGAGGGCAGAATAAATAGCTCAGTGTAATCAGGCAAAGCTTTCTAGGGACCTGGACGAGATTTTCAATGAACATGAGCAAAACGCTTCCGCTTAAGTCTCCCCACCCACCCGTGGGGCTGAGCTGAAGGTGATTTCTGTGGAAGCCAAAAGATGGATATGCATCAGAGCCTGAGTCTCTCTGGGGAGAAGAGGGGGCGTCCGCGGTTTTTAGGGGGAGGGGGAATGATGGAAATGTTCTAAAATTAGATAGTGATTGATGATGGTTGTGCAACTCGGTAAATATACTTTAAAAACTGCAGAAGTTTTGCACTTTAAAAGGTGAATTTTATGTATGTAAATTACATTTCAATAGAACTGCTATTTAAAAAAAGAAAATAGATATAATTGGGAAATTACTCTAAATACTTTTTTTCTTTAAAAAAAGACGGGGAAGGTGGTTAGACATAAGGACTCTGCATTTAAATCCTGCCTCTCCTGGCTTGGAGCTGTGAGATGCTGGGAACTTATTCAATCTCCCTGAATCTCAGTTGTTGCATCTGTAGAGCTGGGGTGTTAAAAGCCTGCTTCCCTGATAGGGCTACTGAGGGGACTGAGGAAGGTGTTGCTTGGGAAGAGCCAAACTCAGGGAGGTGCTCTGAGCTGTGCAGGAGAAGTGAACGGATGGTTGTAGGGCCAACAACTCTGATGATAGGACTCGTGAGCCCATGGGGCACTGTGTCGACACAGACCCCTCCACCATCAGTTGACTTCAAGATAGCACACGAATAACAGCAGCTGGCATTCACAGAGCACTTGCTGTACATGAAGCAGCTCATGCCCATATCTCACTAAATCTTGATTCCAACACTTGGAGGCAGCTACTATTATAATTCCATCTTATCTTACCCACAGACATAGAAGTGTAGTCACTTGCTCAAAATCACCAAGATAGTAAGAGGCTGAGCCAGTTCAAATCCAGGCAGGCTGGTCCCTGAGATGGAGCTGGCCTCTCCAACTTCTACCAGCTTAAGAAAGCATGTTGGCAGGCGTGCCTGTGGCTTAAGGCGTAGGGCACCGGCCCCATATACTGGAGGTGGTGGGTTCAAACCCGGCCCTGGCCAAAAACTGCAAAAAAAAAAGAAAGAAAGCATGTTGGTAAATATCCAGGAATTCTGGCTATTAAATGCATGAGAATTTTTATAAAGAGGTTATTAAATCATTCATCGCAACCATGGTAGAAATCAGCTGTGATTTGAGTATTTGCACCACAGAAGTCAGCAGGTGTTTCGATGCTGGGCTCTTCATGCTCCCGCTGCCTCCAGCTGGTTTGCTAGCACATCATTAACCACCACACTAGGATGGTACCTTTGGGTCCTTCTTTCATGGCACTTTGGGATTATACTATGTTTCTAAATGTAAGAAAATCAAACACAACTGTGAAGTAATATTAAATAATTGTTATTTGCAATTGATGATGATCAAAACAGCTTCCCGGGGTGACGAACCCCAGGGCCTGAGTGGACGGCAGGCAGACGCTCTGAGTTCTAGCTGGCCCCCTTTATCTCGAAAGATAGCAACCCCAGGAGTGGGTAGCCGGTAGGCTCCCTAAAGTGACCCTGCATCTCCATGGCAACAGGCAGCAGCTACTGCCCCATGGACTTTGGGGACAGAGACTCTCTGTCTCATTCCACAGACTACGATTCCGCAGATTCCACGCCCCCCCTCTCCCTCAGGAGTAGACAAAAGCTTTTCGCAGTTTCCACATGGAGATGATCTGAAGGCGGAAATTAAGTGGGTGTGGATCATGAAGCAAGTGAAACTTCAAAGTAAAGTCTGACAGAGCCCAGTGCTTTGCATAAGAAAAAAATAATAAATGTTTCATGAATGAAGGAATAAAGGAGTGAACAGGAGCGTCCTGCTGATACACAGAGTTTTGCGAACTCATTTTCAAGCTTTCAGTCGGGGGGCTGTTAATTAATTCCACGAGTGGCCCCACTGGAGGGCTCCTGTTTTTATACCCTTGGCTGCAGCCTTCATGTTCTTTTGTTCCTGCCACTGGGCTTGGGCCTGTGACTTGCTTTGCCAGTGGGGTACCTTAGCTAATTTGAAGTCAGCAGAGCTTGGTGCTCTCTGGGACCATGCCACCACCATGGAACAGCCCCAACTGTAAGGAACACAGTGGTGCACAGAGGAGAGATAGGTAGGCACAGCCAAGGCCAAGCGTGACCACCTGTCCCTGGCCAAGCTGCCAGCTGACCACACACCCATGAGTGGGACCAAAAGAGATCAGCATGATTGCCCTTAACTTAAAAAAACTCATGAGAAATAGCAAAATAATAAAAAGTGATTGGGGGGGTTTTCATTATTTTCAAAATTCTCTTTGTTTTTTCAAATACATGTTAATTGCGTATCTTTGAGGTTTACAACATGATATATTAAAGGACAGATAACATCTAGAAAGACATATATATAGAAAGTATTATAAAATGACTTAACGGGTTGTTGTTTGAAACCATGAAGTTCTGGGGTGTTTCGTTAGGCGGCAGTAAGTTACTGATACAGGCCGCCTGCTTCAAAATCCTCCAGAAGGCCCAGAGAGGCCTGCTCCTTTATCCCCTCTAGTCTGCCCCCTCATTGAGAATTCTGAAGGAATTCTTCCCTGTGGCTTCTCTGAAGACTCAGGTCAAGATCATCTCCCATGAGGGGAAAAGAAATCTGTGCTCCAGTAAGTGAACAGAGACATTACAGAACGCCACCATTCTCTTGGGAAATTCAGTCCCCATAGCTGAGAAAGGCTCAAATTCTGCAGAAACAATCCATTTCATTTCCATTCCTGCTTTAAAAGATAAGCTTTGCCTGCATCGCTGCTGATCTGTCTTCTCCTGACCTACTCTGCCAGGAGTAGGACCTCAAATAGTCTAGAACACGGGTCTGGGCCTTACCCTGCTTATGGGGTGTCTTTTCCAGGTGCTCCATAAAGTCCCAAGATATGCCAGAACCAACACAGCTAGGACCAGCAGATTCTAAAATATGATTTTCAGACTCTTTCCCAATTGGGGCAAATGAAGACACGGTCTACAGTCTCTCTACTCGAAGCATGCAGGGGATTATGTGGGTGTGTGTTACCAATGCCAACTCCCAGGCCACCATTCCTGGCCTGCTGCAGCACAACCTGTGTCGAGCAGGACACCAGGTGCTGCCACTTCAGCTTCCACGGAGGACAATGCTGCTCACACCAGCTGACTCAGCACTGGTCCCACAGGGGACTTTAAAAGCTGAACATCACCTTCATCTTTGGCGCTATAAAGCTGCAGTTTCTAGCCCACAGGCCTGGGACCAGTACTGGTTCGTGGCCTGTCAAGAACGGAAACACCCAGCAGAAGATGAGCAGTGGGTGAGTAAGTGAAGACTCCTCTGTATTTACAGCAGCTCCCCAGGGCTCGCATCACCTCCCAAGCTCCACCTGCTGTCAGATCAGCAGCAGCATTAGTTTCCCGTTGGAGTGTGAACCCTACTGTAAAACACAGGTGCAAGGGACCTAGGGTGCATGCTCCTTTGAGAATCGAATCCCTAATGATCTGAGGTAGAGATGTAATGCTCTTAAATCATCCCTATACCACCACGACCCCAGCTCCCAGGTGGTAGAAAAATTGTCTTTCCTGAAATCAGTCCCTGGTGCCAAAAAGTTTCAGGATCTCTCTGGATAACAGCAGAAGAGAAATTCCCCAACCCCTAAAACAGATGCACACATATCTCTCCTCCAGACTTGTGAAAGTCCCCCACTTGTGAGCCCTCCTTTAAAGGTTTGTACCTCTAAGGGCCTCTCAAATGTCCCACTGAGACTCAGGGGTTCATTCATGAGAAGCACATACTCTTATCGGGAGATTAAAGGTACAAATGGTCCTTTTCCCATCCCAACATAGCTCCTCGCCTGAAATACAAGAGCCTGGTTGGAAGTAATCACCATGGAAATCATTAACTCAGTTTGTTAACAAGGAAAAAAATCCTAAGGATATTTTCAATTTTTAAAATATCTTTGGAAGCCAATAAACACGAAGCATTTTTCAAGCAAAAGATCCCCTAGAGCAGAAGTTAAATTTAAAGTAAAATGCTCTCTGAATTTTAATGATCCCATTTTAAACTTTTAATAAGCCCTAGAAATCCTGTTAATTTAAATTTCTGGCTATATACCAACACCTTCCCTGAAATAATTCACACCTTCAATCATCTCAGGAAATAATTTTTTTCAAAAAAAAATGTATTTTTTGAAATTACGTATGTGCTGCTTCTGCTGACACTAGATTTTCTTGAACTCTCTGAACTTTGAGATGAAAAGACAATTGAGAAACAGACCTAGGCTGTGTTTCCAAATGACTTTTTGTCCCCTGTTCATGATAACCTTTTCCCGAGAGAGCTGGTGAGGCTGAAGGTGACTATAATTATATAGCTACCGGCATTGAAAAGACAAGATCGTGCCTGATACAGATAAGACACAGGTTTAGAATGTGGGTAACATGCAAATGTATTCTGATTTTTTTTAACTCCTTTCAGAAGAAAAAGGGGGGGAAAGTCTTGTTTGAAAGGTACTGAAAGTAGAGCAGGTTAATTAGAAAAATGAAATGGTTGGGAGAGGGAAATCCTACCTGGTTGTCTCTCTGCCCAAGCTGGGATGAAGTCAGCTTTTAAGGGCCAGCCCTAACTACAGAATGTGGCCAAATGGGTCCTCGCCAGCCATTTGGAAACAATCACTGGAGTGACCCTCTGGTGCCTACATCACATCCATCCCCCCTGCCCGTGTTCTGTTTTTGTTTTTTGTTTTTTGTTTTTCTCTCTCTCGCTTCCTGATTTTTCTCTGTACAAACTTTCCTGCCTCTCTCTCAGTTGTGGGGGCTAGGAGGTGATGACCTCTGACCCCAAGGAGAAGCACCTGAACCAGGCCTGGCCAATCAGCTCACTTCATCCTTCCCCAGACCCTAGTGAATGTTTCAGGGGTGGGCATGTAACCTAAGTCAATCCAGTTAGCATTATCAGCCTGGCTCTAAGGACTTTTCCTGGAAAAGAGGTCCTCCCTCTCCATTGGAGAGGCCAAGCTGGAAGCTGCAGGAGGGAAGGCTGGAGCTGCTGGAACCTCCTAAGAACCCGCCTGGCAGAGAAACCAACACAGTGGAAGGTGGAGCCAAGAGAAGAAAAGCAAGTCAGCCAGATCTGAAACTTCCCAACTTCTAAAATTGAAGAACTAATAAAGTCCTCTTCTTTTTTGTTTGTTTGTTTGTTTTTCGGTTTGTTTAACCAAGTTTGGGTTGGGTTTCTGCTGCTTGCAACCAAATGAAACTGCCTACCTGTTCTATTCAAAATCCCTCAGAGTTTTCACAGAAAAGTCAAGACAAAGCATATTCCTGTGCAAAAAAAAAAAAAACTCTGTTAAAAACTCAAGTGGTCTTCTGGCCTAGTTCCTTGTATCTGAGTATGTGAACAGTCTAAACTTCTAAAAGAACATTTCATGTTCTTAGTGACAATCCCAAGGGCCTGAGATTCAGCAACCTCCATCCAGAACCAATGTAAGAAGCCCTGTGAGATGAAATTTTGAACACAGAGATGCAACATACGTCTGTAGGTGGCTTGGGAAATAGTCTTCTGGCTGACAAAAAAAAAAAAAAGAAAGAAAGAAAGAAAGAACCCACCAACAAAACCAAAATCCTAATATTAGATTTCATGTGGTACCAAGTAAACTTTTTTTTCTTATAGCAAAAATTGTTTCTATAGAAACGAATGCTTTTCTAGCAACCCAATCTCTATTAGGGTTGCTATGGCAACAGATTGAGAAAATTGGGGAAATGTAGAAAAAGGTAAATGATTGCTCAGTTTCTTTTTCTTTTTTTTTTCTTGGAAACCTACTGAGGGCAAATGCCTTTTTACTTCTGAATACCTTAGTAGTTGGGGCAAGCTCCGGAAACACATGAGAATATAATTCTAACTCTGTGGCATTCTTGTTCCCTGGCAAGGGTTTCATCAAGTCATTAAATTTTAATTCAAAATATAGCAAGTTTTGTAAGAATCACCCTCTGAAGTTTGTTTCCAGGGAACAGAGGTAGTTGGGAGTGTGGAATAAGAACATTCAGGGCTACAAATGTAGAAGTATAATCATAAGTTCTAATGACCACACACATGCTATAGACATCGTCCTTTGGAGAGAAACCCTGCATTTGGAGAAAAACTAATCACACGTGTTTTATGAACACTTTACACAGTAAAACCAGCATGCTGCCCCCACTCTTCTGGTGCAAATGAGGAACACCCTGAAGAGTGGGGGGGAGAGTGAACCCGACTTAAACACAGTCTCTTCTCTGTTACGGAATCGTCTATGCAAATAAGGTATGATGTCTATCTGATAACGAAGGAGAATTCGCACTCAACTCTCACCAACCACAAAGCCAGTAGGATGAAGTGGAAAGAGATTGGAAACCAGAAAGCTATAATCACCAACTTAGAAATGTGTGACCTTGGAATAGTCATTCCATTGCTTTGAGCCCATTAATTTATCCACATCTGCAAACTGGGGTTAAGAAGACCTGTGTAATGAAGATCCCAGCTGGTATAGAAAGGAGTTATCAACCTCGCTTCATCCTAACCTTGCATGTCTTCAGGAGCCAGACAGGTAATGTTGATGTGTGAAACTGGCAGTGTGTGGAAGGCAATAGGGAGTGGTGGGGCCTGTGACAAATTAGAAAGCAGTATGTCCCTATAAAGTTCAAAATTATTTTAACGCCTTGTTTGCAGGCCAGATTCATAATGGTACCTGCCAGCTGAAGCCCCCACATCTGCATCCTCTGTGAAATGTGGAAATTGTGACAAACAAGTGACAGCTCTGGTGGAACGGAGCTCTGATGGATGGCATTGAAGCCAAACTACAGCCCCTCACCCCTCCTCCTGGCCTCCCTGCTTCTGCTCCACCCCACAGCCCATCCTCAACACACAGCCAGGGGAATCCTTTCATTACAAAAGTCAAATCCTGCCCTCCTCTGCCCCCAGCCTCCAATGACATCCCACATCCTTCAGAATGGAAACTAAAGCTCTGACAGTGACCAAAGGGCCCTAGGTGATCACTCTCCACCCTGCCCTCCTCTAGCTATCCTCTCACTCTGCCAGCCACATGGACCCCTCACCCCAATACCGGAAGAGCACCTGGGTTTGCAGAAGAACCGTCAGTATAGCCAGAGAGCCGAAGAGCGTGGGAGAGTGGGAGAGCTTGGGGAAGGCACCAGAGCCTGCACGGGCCCAGTCTCCCCAGGGCAGGTGTGCGTCAGGCCACTCCTTCTGTGTATGTGAGCACCCGGCCTGGACAGGGCACAATGTGCCGGAGACGGGACCTGTGACGGACAGGACCCATGGATCCCTGCCTCGCCGGCAACTTACAGTCTAGCAGGGGAGGCAGACGAGAACTGAGTCAGACAGCAAGCAAAATATACTCTGCAGAAAAAATAACCCAAGGTGAGGAGTGGGGAGAGGGAAAAGAGGTTTGGTGTTTACAGTAAGTGGTCAGGGAAGGCTTCTCGGAGGAGGAGACGGCTGAGCAGCAGCCTGGTGGAGTGAGGAGCCCAGAGGGGTGGGGCTCGTGCACCTGCTTGCTTCCTTCCACTTTCTTTCTCCAGCTTTTTGCTCGGCCGGAACCCCACCTGTGCCCAAATACCTTCTGCTTTTAGAGTTGGTGGACCTCACCCTTCCAGGTGAGGGACCTGGCAGAGGAATTTTCTGCCAGCTCACTCCCATCTCCCTCTTCCCTCAATCAAGTTGCTCCCCATTGAGAGAGCTAATACCCCCTGCTTCTGGGTTGTCTAATCAGGCCCCATTCTCCCCTTCTTTGGCATATACTCACCTTTTATCTGGAAAGGAAATGCACCCAGCCAAAACGGGACATTTCCCATCCCGTCCTACAGCTAAACTGCAGGTTTGTTTGGAAATTCTCAGGATGCTCCGTAAAGAGAGATGCCCCAGCTAGGAAGTGGGATCCTTTTGCCCTTTGCCCTTTTTTTCCCATTCTGATGCCTGGAATGCAGACACAATGGATAAAGCTGTAGCAGCCATTTTGGGCCATGAGGTAAACTTGAGAGAGGTGGTGCTGAAAAACAGAAGTCAAGAGCCTTAAAAATCAAGAAGTTGTCAGACCTGTCTCAGACTGCCTACTTTTAGCCTTCTTTCACATGAGAGAAAAAGGTGCTTTTATGTGATATGATCCAGAGCTGTATTATAACTTTCCTGGGCTCTGTACACTTTTGCTTCCATGGCACTTTCCTCCATATAAAAATATACCAAAAATTACATTTTATGACTATCTTAGCATAGAGGCAAACATAATCCAGGCTGGATTCATTATTACATATTTATTATTAATATATTCACTTTTCTTGGTGGCGCCTGTGGCTCAGTGAGTAGGGCACCAGCCCCATATACCAAGGGTGGCGGGATCAAGCCCAGCCCCAGCCAAACTGCAACAAAAAACAGCTGGGCATTATGGAGGGCACCTGAAGTCCCAGCCACTGGGGAGGCTGAGGCAAGAGAATCACCTAAGCCCAAGAGCTGGAGGCTGCTGTAAGCTGTGATGCCACGGCACGCTACCAAGGGCTACAAAATGAGACTCTGTCTCTAAAAAGTAAATTAAAAAATAAATAGATAGATATTCACTTTTCTCCTGATTTTAAAAGAAATTAAAAGGGAAACATTTTTGCAAGCTAAACGTCTAAGGCTAAATGGGCCTTAGACTCTGCGTCTCTTGTGTCTGATGTAGATGTTCATTCTGATATACACCCGGTACCTTGCTTTACCCTAATGCAAACTGATGGGCCAGGTGCTATTATTCTTCCCACTTTTAAGATCAGGAAACTGAGGCCAGAGAAATTAAGCAACTTGGGTAGATCTGAATCCTGGTCCATTCAATTGCAAAGTCTAAGTTCTGAACTTTTGATGCTAGGAAAGAGCTCTTTTTAGCACACGAAGATGGATCTTGATACAACTGTTATTATTATTATTACTGCAAACAGCTCTGACAGTGTAAGAAAATAGACCTGAGAGATGGTAACTGAGCACACTGGACACTTAGCCCTTCTGGTAGCTCCTTTTAATTTTAATCTACAAGGTAAACCCAGCCATGAGCTCTCTGCAGGAAATGTTTTAAATCCCCATCTTTTAGGGCTGGATTTACTCATCCAGCTCCACAAAGAAAATAACTCCATTTAGCTTGACAGATTCCACAATGAATAATAAATTATTTTTCTGGAAGTGATCCTAAAAATAGCATGTAATGGGTCTGCTTACAGATAGCAAAAGCAATAAGACTGGATATGTTCGTTTGAAGGACACGACTGTGTTTTGAAACATGGAGGCTCTTCTGTGGTCTCGAGAAAAACAAATTGATTTTCCAGATAGCACGATAAATCATGTAGGGAAACAACCTTGGAGCAAAGCCAGCGTGAACCTTGAAAGGATGGCAGAGCACTTGACTCATCTTGGGTGCCTCCCCTGACGGGGGCCAAGAAACGTCTTTCCCCACAGTGTCATCGACTGTATCTCCTTTCCTGTCCTCTTACCACAAATTAGAAGACAAGGAAACTTTGATGCCACCAAGGCCAAAGCATTGCTTATGCTCTGCAGACTGCCAATGTGTAGAGATGTGCAAATGGTTGGTTTCTTGAAAATAACTGCAAACCATTGCCTTCTTTTTATTATGATGATTATTTTCAAAATATTAATTAAGGGGTTGCAAGCATTTTTGTTACATGGATTCCTGGGATAATGCTTAAATCGGGGCTTTTGGTGGGCCCGTCACTGGAATCATGTTCATTGTACTTAATAGGTAAGTTTCTATCCCACACCCTCCTCTCATCCCCCCATTTCTCAAATTCTAGTGTCCTTTTCATCGCCTTGTGCCCTTGGGTACCCATCTATTAGCTCCCATTATTAATGAGAACATATGGTGCTTGGTTTCCCATCCCTGAGATACTTCACTTAGGATAATGGTCTCTAGTTCCAACCAAGTTGCAGCAAATGATATTATCTCATCCCTGCTTATGGCTGAGTAGTACCCCCCTGGCATATGTACCCCATTTTCTTTATCCACTCATGAACCGATGGACACTTAGGTTTCATCCACATTCCACATCTTTTCAATTGTGAATTGTGCTGCAATAAATATTTGAGTGCAGGTGTCTTTTTGATAACGTGACTTCGTTTCCTGTGGGTAGATACCCACCAGTGGGATTGCTGTATTGAATGGTAAGTCTATGTTTATTTGTTTAAGAAATTTCTATGTTGTCTATATCGCTTTTTTCTCTCCAAGTCAAGATGTAGGAAAGCCTCAACTTAAGCCTCAAACAATGCTTTTTGTATAGTTATTCATGTATCAGCATTTATTTGCCACCTTCTCAGTCCATTGTACCATATGAGATGCCAAAGATAAGACCCTGCCTGGGGTCTAATATCCAGATGAAGGCTGAAGCACCAAGGGCATGACACTTTCCCAAACTAGAGATTAATAATAGGGATGCTCTTCTTCATAGGCAGGTGTTGGGGAAAAAAACACAGACACAGGTAACCCCCAGTTCAACTCCTGTCTCCATCACTTATCAGCAGAAAGGGCAAGGTAATTAACCCAAGTCTCAGTTTCCTCCTGTGTAAACTTAGGTTAACTAGAGTACCTTTCTCTTAAAGTTGGTAGGAAGATTAAATGAGATGAGGGCTGTAAAGCATTCAGCACAAAGTAAGTGTTCTATCAGTATTTGCTACCTGCTGTATGCAAAGTGCATGAAGAGGTGAAGTACCGGGTAGGGCTTCTTTGTTATGAGGGCTTGTAGGTGCTAGAATGTTCTATTTCTTAGTCTGGGCCCCGATTACATGAGTGTTTTCACTTTGTAAAAATTCACTAAGCTGCACATTTATGACTTATTCACATTCTTATATCCTTGAATAGAAACTTTACATACAACAACAGTGATCAAAAGTTATTGGAACCTAAGCCATGTAGACTACCTTCTTATCATCCCCGAAATTTTCTGTAAAGCTTATTCCACACAATAATAATAATAATAATAATAATAATGATGATGTCTGGTGTGATCCAAAGTTATTTTATGAGTTGCACCGTGTGTCCCAAGAATGGTGCCATCTCAAAGCAAGTCCTGGGTTCGGTTAATTAGGGGGAAGGGAACAGCATGGTCTACCAGTCTAATGCATGAGCTTGGATTCCAGGTAGACTCTGGGTCAGATGCTGATTCTACAGTTTTCCCCACAGATGACCTTGTACAGGTCCCTATCCTTTATAAGCCTTGGTGGTTGCCCCTTCTGTGAAATGGGAAATAACGACTCCTTCCTTTCTGAGAATTACAGAAAGTGTCTAGCATGCAGGAGCTACATGGGGAAGGCAGCTATTATCATTGAAGTGAATTGAACCTGGCAGAAGACAGCTCCATGGGAGCACAGGGAGGCTGGATCCTGTTGAAACAACTTTGCTCTTTTCCGATATTTCTGGTAGAAATGTCCACAAGCAAAGACATGACCTTTAAGTTGATAGCTCCAGAGAGTTGCTGTTCCCACATGCACAGCTATAGTTCTCTAAGAAGCTGGCTATGGCAAAGGGTATGTAATAAATCCTGGGCCATGGATTACAGGGACTGGAGCCTACTGGGGTCTGTAATGGAACCGTAGATATAATTAAGAGGTGGTTCATCTGCGATAATTATGCACTGGTTGGTTAATTCTTCCAAGATGCTAAATAGCCCTTCCCTGGGGCTGCAGTAATTGACTCTGTCAATGGCAATCCTTAACTGCTGTCTGGAGGTTGCTTAGACCACCTGCTGACTCATTTTAACACACACACACACTCACTTTCTTTGCTCATTGACAGATGGTCTGAGCAGACATGTCGGGGCGGAGACTCTGCTTATGAGGAATGATGAGAAAGAAAGGCCTGAGGAAGGACTCAGATGGGAAGAAGTTCTGTCCTCAGGGAGGGCGAGGGAGGAAGAAAGCAGCAGCACGGACGGGATCCCACACCGAGCTCAGCTGGCGGGGTGCAAACCTGCTTTCACCACTCACCAGCTGTGTGGCCTTCAGTGCCCAAAGCCTCGACTCTTCAGCTGCAAAAAGGAGATAAATGCCCTCACTGGAAATGGGTTGTTGCCAGGACTTAGAATCACATAATAATAAGTGTCTGGCACTGAGCGGTGCTCCACAAACACTGGCTATTGTACTTACAGAGGGACACGGACTGAGCAGTGATAAAGTATCTGAGATAAAATAAGAAAAGTTTACAGCAAGTCCAGGAAAACCAGGATAGCTTTTGCCTGCTGTGCTGCGAATCTGCTGTGTGACCTCAGGGAAAATCTTTAACCTCTCTGTGCCTTGGTTTCTCCTCCTGAAAATTGGGATAATAATAATTAGGCAGGTTGCTTGACAATTAAATGAAACAGTGCCTGGCCTATAACAGATCCTCGAGAAATGGTGAATCCAAAGCCTGCTTTCCTGATGGGAGTGGCAGGCAGCTGTTAGGTGTGGATTGCACACGTACTAAAACTAGCAGCTGATTCCCCGGCAGCAGCGACCTACCTTGAATTCTTAATAAACTCTATTGGTTGCCCTTCCTGACTCCATCCCAAATACCTCTCAACATGGCTCTATCCGTAGAAGCTAAACAGACAAGCAGAACCTCAGTGAGGAGGAGCCCCTGCATCTGGGGAGCGTAGAGGAACATTTCCCCAAATGAGCCCTGTGGGGTCACCTGGATGACAGCATGGGGGATGGGGAACTTCAAGCCCAGGCTGGCACTGGCTCCCCATCTTCAGCTTCCCCCCTGTGATGGAAAAAGGTCTAGTGTACTGGAGAGTGCCACCATCCAGCTTCATGCCCCAGGAGTTAGGAGAAAGGAGGAGAATTGGCTTCCAGTCATTTCACAAGGAGCATCAACATCCTCCCAGGCCAGTCTCCCCTCTTGACTCCAACCCCCTCTTTGGCTCCTCCCCACCAACCCCAGAGTCACCTTTCTATGTCACCATCTCATCCATCTGCTCACAAACAGCCAGTAGCTTCCCATACCCCTCAGGGTAAAGGCCAAGGTCAAGCACAGTTTACAGGTCCTTTTACTCCCCATTAAATCCGACACCATTCCCTCTTCCTGCCCCTAACTTCTTTTCCCCAGACTCACTACACAACTTATTCTGCAAGCATATTCTTCTCCTCCACACCTTCATGGATTTCCACCTGCTGTTCACTCTCCCTGAAATACTCACCCTCCTCCTCCATCTGGAAAATTCTTACTTTCGTTCAGTACGTAACTGGCATCAGCTCCCTGTGTGAATCCTATCCTACATCTCCCTCTGAATTCCCATTATGCTTCGTAAATCTTCATTCATTCTTTCTCTGTATAGTAATGATATAATATAGCGATGAGCCCTGCTGTGCATCAGGCACTGACATCCCTGACCAGCAAGGAAGGCCAGCCCATGCTCTAGCCCACTAGGCTCTCACACAAAAGACAAGTGTGTCAACAAGTCATCAGGCTACATGGAAGTGGTGGAGAGAGACAGGGTGGGGGGAAGCCTGAGAGGAGGGTCTCAGCCTATTCTGGGGAGCAGCAAACTCCTCCTGAAGATGTGCCATAGCAACTAGGATGCAGAGTGCATGAGGGCTAGACAGAGAAAGCAGAGTGAGGAAGGCAGCAGGAGGAAGGAGCTCCGAGCCCAAAGACAGTCACAGTCAGGGCTCCCAGGCCAGAGAGAGCCTACCCCACGGGCCTCAGGAAGAGTAGGGAAAACAGGGGCCAGACGGGGGAAGGCTGAGGCCACAGGGTCAGTGGCAGGAGGTGTCTGGGGCCCAGAACAGGAGCCATCCTAAAGGCTGCTGGAAGCCAGGAGGTTTTGTGAACACAGAGAAGAGAGACGCTCAGGTGTCATTTGCAAAGGTCATCCCAGCTGCAGTGGGAAAAGCAGATGGAGGGGCGGGAACCGAGATGGGGCCACAGTTAAAGGACGGGGGGGTGATTTAGGAGGATTGGAGGAGGGGGCTGGCCTTGTGAGGGACTCATGGCGGGAAGAGAGGTGGGAACTGAGTCAGGTGCCGGGATTCAGTTTGGGCTGCTGGGTGGATGGTTCTGTCCTTGTTCACTGGGACAGGGGACTGTGCACTTGCTGTGCCTGTCGGTATCCCAGCAGGAGTCCCCAAGGCAGCAGGATATGGGGGTCTTTGTGAGCATCTATCCTGCGTTTGGTGCCAGCCTCCGACCAAGGCTGGTAGACCAGGAGGGCGGGCCTGGGTCGTGTGTGTGATTGTCTGTTTCTTTCTCAGTCATACCTGCTGCTTTTTGTCCCTGCCACTCCACAAGTCTGCCAGATGCCATGTCTATGTCCCACACAGTAAAAAGGGAGAAAGCCCCTCCCCAACGCACTTTTGAACTGTGCCACCAGAGGCCCAAGATGGCAGTCCCAAACCTCAAGCCTCCTAAAAGGGTCCCTTCAGCTTCTACTTCTAACTTCTTTCTACCAAAGGGACCCTCAGGCCAGCTGAGAAACATACACTGTTTGTTACCTACCAACAGCCATGTCCCCTTCCTCTTTGGTAACTTGATTTTGTTCAGGGAGCAATGTGCCAGCACCTAAATCAGTCACAGTGATCTTTTTCCATTTTACCAATTAATGATCCAGATTTAGCATATGACTTACTTTTAGCCAATGGGCTGTAGAGGGAAGTCTGTTAGGGGCTTCTGGGCTCCCTGATAAAAAGGAAAATCACAGGAGAAAAAAAGGCTTTTTGTTTCCTTTCTCATCATTCCTTCATAGGTAGCAATCATGGACAGGCATGATGTCTAGAGCCATGGCAGCTATCCTATGCTCATGAGGCAAAAAAGCCTAAGGGTGCAAATCCGACCCTTGTGAGAGGTAGAAGTGAATGGTAGACATAGTCTGGGTCCTTGGTGTGTCATTGAGTTGCAAACCTTGGGACCATTTATCCTTCTTGTTAAAAAATAATAACTGACTCTACAATTTGAGCTACTGTTGGTTGGGTTTTTCGTTCAGTACCTAACTGGCAACAGCTGAAACCCATTCATCTAAGCCCCCATTTATTCATTCATGTTTGTACATCTCCATCTTTATCTCCTTATCCATATCCATTTATCCATCATCTCACAACCAGAATGCCAAATTCATGAGAAAGGATTTTTGTCTCCTGGGGCACTCAGTAAGTGTTCAATAAATGAATGGATATCTGTACCCATCCCTAATCACCTATCTCTTACCACTTTATTTAAAAAACCAACCCCATAGGCCGGGCACAGTGGCTCACACCTATAATCCTAGCAGGCGACATCCTGGGAGATGTACCAGCCCATTCATGATCATCATTATCTGACAATGGGATGACTACTCGTGGACAGGAACAGTCGCTATCTAGCATCCGGCAACTCCTCGGGGGGATTTGCTGTAGATCTATTGAACTGAGTCCTGATTTGAACACATGGATGGAGTGTCTTAGCAATCAGCTATAAATAACTGGGCATATCCAACCTGAACGCCACTGGGTTCAGCAGAACCCTGTGCCCAGCACTGTGCTTATACTTAACAGAGGAAGATGAAGAGGACCAAGGGTCTGTTCACAACAGAATGGAGCAATGAGGGAAGTGAATGCTTTGTAACCTGTGGGGGGTCTGTGTAACCAGCCTGGGCTCAGGGCTGGAGTTCAATAAACAATGTCACAAGTATTTTAAAAACTGACTTTAAGTGATGGGGTATGTTGCAGAGAAGGCTCAGCACAGCCTGGGTGGCATCTGAAAGAGATCAAGTTTATCAGCCAAAACTTCCAAACCAACTAGATTGATATCCTGCAATCAGATAAACAGACCAAGGGCTGCAAGAATCTGGTAAATGTGTTATCACTGCCAGGGACAACCCTGGCGTGCCAGCCTCCTTGACCACCAAGCTCACTGACCTCTTAATTATTCAACAAGCAAAAAGCTGGTGGGTGTAACATGGTGTCACTGGGAAATAGTTCACTGGAGGGTTCCTGAGGCCATGTGCAAGCACACTCGATTCAAATGAACAGCAGCAAAGCCACGCTTGGGCACTGCCTCCCCCCGACTCCTTGGGGTAACACTCTTCAAAACACCTACTCCAGGGCCTCATCGGTTCTTTCTGGGTAACTCACACTGCCTCAGAAAACAAATGAAGATGCTTCCACATTGCAGTTCTCACTGTTTCAATTTACTCTTCCCATTGAGATGCATCAAAGGAGAAAGGTATTCCAACTGAATGTGAATCTTAGCCTTCTGCTGCTGGACGCCTCACTTGGTTTTCCCGTGTTGGCCTTACTGCAGTGAGATCAGTTCTGGCCTGGCCGCTTTCTCCCAAAGGAGCCATGTTCTACCAGATGTATTACACGCCCTCTCCAGCTGCTCCCTCCAAACCGCTTTTCTGTTAACAGGTATCTTCTGGCAGAGAAAATGCTTCTTTTGTGGAGGGTGGGGGAGGAATGTCCACAAAGAGGCAGCCAGATGGATAAACACCCTTATTAAATAATCACAGTAACCCCACGAGGTAGACAACTGCACTCTACTTTTACAGATTTGGAAACTGAGGCTCAGAGAAGCGAATTATTTAACTGGGATATAATATCAGATTTGCATTCTGGCAGCTGGATACTTTCTCTTTCCCATAAGAGGCAGCCTTTCTTGGTACCATAGTCTGAGCACTTCGCCCTACAAAAACCTTCCAGAGATCAACAGAGCACAGATAAGAATCTTCCATTAGGAATTTAACACCAACAAGAGACAATACCACTGCTTGCAACCGGATAAGACAGTACAATGCCAGAAGAAAAAAATGACAATATCAGCCAGAAAATATCAGAAAAGTAGTTAGTATTACTATTGTTATTTATCAAAAAATGTATAGAATTAATAAGATTATTTTAAGCCACTGATACTAATCATTCAATATATTTTGGATACATAAATTTATAAACATGACAAAATATTAAACATTATAATGAGTACATAAAATAAGTGGTACATATTACATGTTTAATACAAATCAGTAGCCGATAAATGAATAAAGCATTCTAAAAATAAGTCAATATGGAATAAAAATAAAGCTAAATTTAAATAATTAGGAAAATATGTAAATAAAATGTCATTTATTTAATAATAATATTTTTATATTAATATATAATATTATTCTTTAAGTGCAATCATTACAAATAAAAGGGTGTATTAATGTCAGAGATGACTTCGGAGAATTTTGTTGTGTAAATTTTCCAGCTGTCAAAAATTTTTCATGCCCAAATATTAGAGGAATGGAGAGGAGAGAATTATTAATTAACCTAAATATTTCCCTCTGACACTCCCATACTGAAATAATTTTGAGATGTTTTGGAACAACTTACTACTTCATAGAAACTATAATATTATTGTTGATCAGAACCTGGAATTTTTGTTTTAAGGAAATTATTACCAGGTCAGTGTCAAGTTCTTACATTTCATCACATATAATTACAGAATCAGTTGTTACTGCTGTACTGCAGAATCAGCTATCAGTTGCACAACTGTTGTGTTCATACCCCACTTACAGAGAATTTTCATTCAGATTATGTTCCTAACACAAGCTTTGCTTTACCAAATATATATTTTTTCTTCTCTTTAGAGTAACGGAACTGGGAAAGATATTTTCTAAGTGAGTGATCTTTTGTTCAAGTATCTTTAAGGCAGCTTAAAAGTCTCCTGGAATGTCTTAAGTATAAACGATTCTGCTTTCAGACTTCTTAAAATACCAAAATCACAGTATTACATCTTTTTAAAACATAGTATTTTGGTACTTAAAATTAGCATAGTATACTGGAATACCAAAAAAAAAAAAAAAAAAAAATTACTGCAATCATTACCCCAGTTGCTAGGAAACATGTGAGCAATCCTCAAGCTAGAAGAGAGGTAGGTAAAGGGGCACTTCTTCAAGCAAAATGCGGAAATTCAGAATTAATTTTAGCAACCCTCAGAAATAAAAAACGCAAGGCAATACTTCATTGGTTTTGGGAGTTCGTATTTCTTTAGCACAGGATTTTAATTGCATCCTCCTCTAAGTATGCAAATACTAGTCATTAGAAATAATTAGACATGGTGCCCATTTTTCTTCTAAATACTATATTTTCAGACAACCCATCGGTATTTTCATTTTCCGTGGTTAAATAAAGACTACGTTTTTGAGTCTCTTCCCCACAGCCAGAGCCCTACGAATTAGGCAGCAGCAACTAAAGGGCAAGTGCTTTCAAGTTCTAGCCTTGCACCTGCTAACCAACAAAGTACAAGAGGACCTGGTTCTTGACAAAAAGATAAAAATGTTCTCAAGAAATTAATCAGAGCCCTGCTTTTTGCTGAGTAAGCTCCAATTGAACTGACCCTCCCCAAATAACAACTATATACAAGAAGTCCCCGAGTTACAAACACCTGACTTAACGTGCACTTATAAATGGGGGCTATTACAGGTAATTGGTAAATCTACCAGTTTCAACTTACATACAGATTCAACTTAAGAACAAGCTACAGAACCTATCTCTTCAATTTCTTGAGACTGGAGAGTCAACAAAAGCAGTCAAATTCTAACGAGAAATTGACACTGGGAGGCAAGGGATGGCAGGTCTTACTTTCCTGAGTTTTTATGGCTTTTAGCCTGAGGTCAAGTCATAAGCAGAGCTGGGTGAGCCGCTGAAATTCTGATAGAGATTCCATAGTCCTCTGGCCTGAGTAACCAGTGGACAGGGTGCAGAGCATGCACAGCTGCTGGAAAGGGAAGGGAACCCTGTAGGGCAGATATTCAGGGTAGGGGCAAATTCTATATATCAACTTTGCCCAAATCTCTGTCTAAACCCTGAACTGTGTAGGGCAGATTCCCAGCAGCCTAGATTAGGGTAAAAACAAAAACAAAAACTGAACTGAGATGTTAGCAGCCATGTAAGAGACAGCATTTGTAGTTTTTGTTCAACCAAGTTAATAGCCTTATTTTTTTTAAAATTAAGGTGAGGGTGGCACCTGTGGCTCAAAGAGTAGGATGCCGGCCCCATATACTGGGAGTGGCAGGTTCAAGCCCAGCCCCGGCCAAAACTGCAAAAAAAAAAAAAAAATTAATTAAGGTGGTGGAAGTGGGAAAAAATAAAAAAAAATAAAAAAATAAAAACACTCAGAGCAGTGTAAGAATCTAAAGTCTCTACAGCATACTATTCAAAATGTCCAGGATATAAACCCAAATTGCTCATCATACAAAGAAATAAAACATAGCCCATTTTCAAAGATACACAGGAGAATGTGCTCATAATCAATAAAAGATAAGAAACCTCAGCAGGAAAAGAAAATACAAATAGAAACCAAATGGAAATTTTAGAACCAAAAAATATGCTATATGAATTTTTTTTTTTAATTCAACTCTAACAGCAGAATGAAAATGACATAGGAATCGCTTCTCGGCCTTGTGGCTAAGATCAAGTGTGAAAATGGCATAGGAAAAAGTTGCTCACCTTGAAGCTGAGTCAGCAGAAATGATCCAATCTGAAAAACAGACAGAGGGGCGGTGCCTGTGGCTCGAAGGAGTAGAGTGCAGGCCCCATAGGCCAGAGGTGGCAGGTTCAAACCCAGCCCCACCCCGGCCAAAAACTGCAAAAATAAAAATAAATAAATAAAAAACAGAGAGAGAAAAGATTTCTTTTTTAAAAAATGAACAGAACCTCAGAAATGTGCAGGACCATATTACCAGGTCTAAGAAGATCATTCAGGCAGCAGAGAGGGCCAAAAAACTTGGAACCAGGAGAATGGATCAATCTCACAGCCATGTGGGCACAATGACTAGCATGTTAACTATAGGTCTCTGGAAAAAAAGATTCAAGAAATATCAGGATGAAAGAAACATCAAATCTTAGTAATTGGTTGCATGTAAGCATGCAAAAAAAAAAAAAAGAAAGAAATTTCAAAATTGACTTCCCAGCTATGAATTATTAATACAACATTATAAATTAAAACAGGAAATTAAGACTACATTAACAAAAACAAGCAAACTCAAAAGACAAGTAAGAAACCGGGAGAATATATTTGCAACCAATTTTCTAGCTAATAATATATTGCAGATAGATGGAGAGAAGGAAAGAAAGAGATATTTATATCTAGATCCATATATATAATAAGTATAGGTTAATCTTCCTACTATAGAAAGAACTCTTAGAAATAAAGGAGAGAAAAAGACCAAAAATAAAGGGAATAAAAAGTCAGGAAAACTGATAAAGAGTACAAATGGTACTTAAACATAGGAAAGATGCTTAACTTTATTCATAATAAGAGAGATGTAAATTAAAACCACAGTGAGATATCATTTCTCCCTCATCATATTGACAAATTCAACACCCAACTCCACTGGCAAGGTTGTGGGAATAGACGCTTCATACATCACTGGTAGGAGTACAGGATGGGAAATTTGGCAATGCCTAATGAAATCACCTAGGTATTTGCTCTCTGACCCACCAGTTCTTCGGTTAGCAATTTATCCTGCAGATCTAGCTCCACAAACATGAAAAAGAATATGCACAGTATTATTCACTGAAGCCTTGTTATTCTTGGTAATAGTGGAAGACAGGACACAAGCCAAATGGCCATCCACGAGAGAATGATCCAGAAAAATATGGTGCTGCCACACAGGGGAGTATTAAGAAACCAGAAAGAAGGAATAAGGGAGAACTATGAGAGCTGAAATGGAGCGATTGCCAGAGCATTCTGTCAAGGGGAAAAAAGCAGCGTGCAAAAGAGCAATGTTTGTCTGTGTGTGATGGAGTTTTTTGTTTTTTGTTGTTTTTTTTTTGCAAAGCAAAACCCAGGAAGAATGAACTAGAAACTAGTGAAAATTATTTGGAATAATGTGTAGATGGGACAGAGATGGGAGGGAGGCTTTCCTGAGTACACCTTTGTATACAGTTTTGCTTTCGAACCATTAGATTAAATCCAACGTGGTGCAAAGAAGCTACCTTTAAAATTGAATATAAGCAAAAATAATAATGATAATAATGCTAACCACACAGCCAATATAAATAATGTGCTCCACAAATAACTGATTCAGATCATTTTTAGTTACTTGATTACTTGATTATGTTAGACCTTTTGGGAAGAGAACTATATATGTACGTAATATAGCTACTACACTTTATTTAGAAGAGTTATTAAGACTGGCAACAGAGCAGTAATTCTGGAAGTATTTTTGGATGTGCTGTTTGATAGAGCAAATAAGCCAATATACTAATTTTATTGAAAATGAAGAGTCCCACTGTGGGAGAACGAAGATATAAAAATGGGATGGAGGATAAGGGCAAGAATTAGCCAATCTGAAGAACAGAGGGAAGAAAGATTTCTAGGAGAAATGAACAGAATACTAAGGGGTGCTCAGAAAGAAACATTGTTATCACTATGACCTCATGATTTAAACACACATATATCCTAGCTCTCCACCCAAAAGATCTGGAAGTAATGACACCAATATCAAGAAAGTGTATCCCACTCCCAGAGCTTGGTTTCTAAATACTGTGCTCCCACTGAAAGAAGACATAATTGACTCCATTTCTGGGCAAATTCTTGCACCAAACAATAAAGAAGTGCTCAAAAACTGATCAAATAAGCCAGCTTGAAGGGGCTCTCACTGAACAAATCTTGAGGCAGTGATAAGAATCCGTAAGATCATAATGATACTAAAAATAAGAAATTTCAGGCCGGTGGGGTGGCTTACTCATGTAATCCTAACACTCTGGGAGGCCGAGGCAGGAGGATTCCTTGAGATCAGAAGTTGGAGAAACAGCCTGAGCAAGAGTAGGCCCAATTTCTACTAAAAATAGGGGGAAGAATCAGCCATGTGTCATGGTGGGCACCTGTAGTCTAAGTTACTGGGGAGGCTGAGGCAGGAGGATCTCTTGAACCCAAGCAATTCAAGCAAGAGTTTGAGGTTGCTGTGAGCGAGGCTGATGCCATGGTACTCTAGCTCAGACAACAGAATGAGACTCCGTCTAAAGAAAAAAAAAGAAAAAGAAATTTCAAAGTGAAGAGGAGGAAGAGGAGGTATGAAGTGTTTCTTTCCACAAGAATACTAGCTAGTAAGTGTAGAATGAATGACAGAACTAAAAAATTGCTGCTACCAATATAATAACAGATTTAGGCAAGGATCACCAGTGGGTGCTAAACTACTGGGGAAAAGCTGTCGGGAACAGAATGGTTACATGCCTCACTTATTAACTACAAAAGGAAAAAAGTGCCTTTATAGGGGGGAAATCTAGCAGATGCTACCTTAGACATGTTGAATGTAACATCACCAATAACAGGTCATTATTGGCATTATGTGGCTCCTAATGTGACACAGGGAGAAGTAAAAACATGGCTTATGTATTACACCTGCCAAAAATGTTCACCCTAAATCCAGTCATCAAGAGGCAATCAGGCGAATCCAAATTCATGGACATTCTAGAAGATAAATGGTCACTTCTTCAAAAACGCCATGTCATGAGAGATGGAAAGAAAACAGTTAAGGAGAGAAAGCTGTGGGGAACATTCTAGATGAAAGGCCCCTAGAAGACAAGATGACCAATGCGGTGGTGACCCTTGATTGGATACCCAGATTGGGGGAAAGGGAGAATCCAAACAATAATGAGATAATAGGGAAATGTGAGTAGGGTTTTTATATCAAATAAAATTATTACATCAGTATTAAATTGTCACGTGTGATAACAGTGTTGTGATTATGAAGGAGAATGTCCTTGTTCTTAGGAGGTGTAAACTGAAGTATTTAGAGATGAAGGGTCCTAATGTCTGCAGTCTTCTTTCAAATAGTTTGGAAAAAATATTAAATGTGCCAAAATGTCAACAATGGGTGAGTCTAAATGAAGGAAGTAAATATGGTTTGTGTACAATTCTTTTATCCTTTCTGTAGATTTGAAATGTTCCAAAATAAAAGCTGGGGGAAATGAATTGGGCATGAAAACTCCATTAGGTATGTGGATGAAGAGGGACCTCGTTCATCCATAGGTGTGAATGTTGTTCAAATAACAAAAGGTAAGTTGCTAATGGTTCTTCTGTGAAAAACTGGTTCCTCGGCAACATCAGTGAAAAACACCTTGTGAATTTCTATTGGGCATTGGAAAAGCAGGAAAGAAAACGATTTATAACACCAGCAATGCAGACTAATGAAACCCCAGCTGTCCCTACTCAAACAGAAAGTGAAAGATTAGATCTTACTAATGTTTGCTTTCTGTGATGCCATTTGGTAGAACTTTTCAAAGCTTGTGTCTATGATTATCTGTCCTCCCCACGTTCTTTGAACATGCTTAGCACAGAAATGCCATCTGTGTCTTTGAGACATGTTAGGAGATCAAGACACAGAATCATTTGTTACCATTTATGTGCACAAAATACAGGGTGGACATAAAGTTTGTGTGCAATTTAAAATCGTTTAACATAGTAAATTAATTACACATGAACTTTATGTCTACCCTGTATTTCTGGAAGGAACTAAAAGAAACTAGTCCTTTTCCCCCCTAGTGGAAGTTGCCAAGGTCTTAGAGTTAGTTGCCTTTTATCCTTTTGTTCTATTTCAAATTTTTCTATGTAAATGGATTGTTTTTAAATGTTTATAATTAATGATGAGAAATGGATGGGGAATAAATGGTAGATGGGTGGATGGATGGATGGTTAGATGGGGGGATGGGGGCAGATGGGGGAATAGGAGATAGAGGGTGGGTGGGTGGATAAGTAGAAAAATGAGTTACACACAACTCCCATTCCAAACATTTGCTCCACAATGTACCCTCTCCACACTCAATTATAAGATTGGCTGCTCCCAAGCTACTCTCCTGTTTTGAGGATTACTACCTTATACCCTGTTTGCATCTATAGTTTATAAGTCAGCCTCTCTCTGATTTATAAGCTAAGTCAGACCCTTAGAAGGGTCTCTGCAGCTCCCCTGTCTAGGGGCCCTTCTCCTCCTACCTCAGCCCTGAGACACTATCTTCCAGCCATAGCCATCACATTCCTGTCAAACTCTAACACTCACCCCCTTTATCTGCAAAGACAGAATTGAATTGCAACAAATCTCTTGAATTGAAATTGCTCAACCTCTAGCACAGAGCAGCATTCTATTCACACCCCTAGGAGGTCTTCTCATGGATTGCCAAGGCCCCACAGTTCCCTGCGGACTGCCTGGTGACATCCTTTTCTCTGTCTCTGTGGTTATATGCTTTTTACAGCAATTTCTCACATGTCACACGGCCCCCAGGATCTCATCTCTCTGGCCTCTGCGTAGGCAATGTTTCTGGCTGATTTCAATTCCAGCAAAGGACAGGAAGGACTGTGCAAAGGGCTGAGGCACCTTCTCCCTTCCTCCGCCTGACACTGCCAGTCACATGGTGCCAACCCAGGGGTGTGTTGATCCATCTGTCAGCCACTGCCCCCGCCCCAGGCTGTGACCCTACAAAGTTTGCATAGATACAGCAAAGACCACCAGGCCCCGATCTTTTAGGGATTTGTCTTTTAGGAAGAGGTGCAGGAGTCCTGTTGGTGCCCCACCTGGGTCCCAGTACCAGGAGGGCATCCATCCCTGCCTGCCGTGGGTGTGTAAGTGTTGGTCTCTGGTGGTTTCTCACTGCCCCGTCTCCAGTGAATTGCCTTCTTCCCAAAGGGAGTCCTTTTGCACCTCAGGGAGTAGCCCATGAGCAATGACTGACTGACACAGGCCTCACACCACCTCTGTGCAATTCACAAGTACCATTCTCACGACAGGGCCACGCCCACCACCCCTCATCCTGAGATTAGGCCGAAGGTCCGCTCTTACTGAGCGCACAGCCTTATTCAGCTCCTTCCCCACCCCCACCAGCCAGCCTCCCAAATGCCCTTGACAGAGAGCACAGCCTCAACATCATATGCACTGGAGTCTCTATTTTAACTCTTGTCTTTGGGGAGACAGAACCATCCTCCCCCACCCCCAGCATCACTGCTACTGACTGAGCTCCCATTGCATACCTGACGTTCTGCTAACGTTTTTTGAGCATTTTCAAATTCAACCTGCACAACAATCCTATGAGATGGAAACAATTATTAACCCCATTTTACAGATGACTAGCTAAAGGCTGAGCAGCATGAATCCGCTTGCCCTCAGTCACAGAGCCCACAGGTGGTAGGACCGACACACCTGTCCCAGCTGGAAAGGGACTCTACACATCCAGACAGAACAGGACCAGTAACCAGATTCCTGCTGCAGCCCTCCCAGTCACATCTCACCTGTCAGTCTCTCACCCAGGAGTCCATCTTCAAGCACAAAACAAAATAAAAACCTCACGCTCATACACACACGGGAGCACAGGTGAGTTGGATCTTGCATTTCACACAACCCACGACAAACACAAACCAGTGTGTAGCTCCCTTAATCCCTGAGCATGGCATCCAGGGGCCTTAATCCTGGGCCGTATCTTAAGGTAATATACCTCACTAGCACCAATTAATATTATCCCTTGTAAACAATAAGCAAGACAACAATGTTCTGATTTGGGGGAGGCCCAAGAGCTGGTACTCATTCCTAGGAGGAAATCCAGCTTTGGGGGTGGCTTCTGTGCCCCTTTTGTTAGAAAATGCCCTGTGGTCAGTTGCAGAGAGGCATCTGGGAGCAGCAGATCTATAGGAGTGACCTGGAGACTTCAGGGCTCTCTCTATCCTGCCCCATCCTCCCCAGCTACCCCCCACCATGATCAGTATTTTCCTAAGATTTCAGGGGAGTGTAGCATGTGCCAGGCTCTATGCCAAGTTCTTTACCTGGAGCATTTGCTTTTAATCCTTACATTCCCTAAGTGGTAGAGACCACTATTTGACAGGTCAGGAAACGGAGGCTGAGAAAAGTCTAGTAACCTTCCCCGGGTTCACACAGCTGGAAAATGCCAGAACCAGGGCTGGTGTCCAGGGCAGTCTGAGTCTAAAGCTCCACCATTTTGCATTCTAATGGCACAGCCTCTCAGCAACTGGCCTCAGGAAGCCAAAAAGGTGGTGAGACTGTGAGGGGCACAGGGTTCGGGTCCGTGGAGAAACGTGAACCTGAACCAAAACTCGCAGCCTGAGACCTGTGTCCTCTGCATCCCCCACTGCAGAAATACAGAGGAGAGAGGGACAGAGCAGGGGCCGTCATGCACCTGCCAGCTATTTCCATATGAAGAGACAGAGACTGAGGGAACAGGTCTATTTTTATTTTTTTTCCTTTTTCTGGAAGGCCATTGGTAGATGTTTCTGCCCTTGCTGGTGATAAAATATTCCTTTAATTACCAGTGTCGGGCAGAGTCCAGAAAGCTATTTCCCTGTGCTATTGTCAAAAGGAAATGAAAAGCATGAGCCTCACGGGCGGCGCTCACTTGGGGGCCCCGTAGTCGCAGAGACGCTGCCTATGGGGAGAGCGAGCTGTGTCCAAGCTCAGACCTTCCCCTTGTGACTGTTACTGTCACCTTCAGCCAGCCCTGTCCCTCTCCTCGCCTGCCCTCTGAAGACACAGGCCTGTACAGAAAACCAAGATGGAAAGGAGACCGGGGGGAGTTTTTTTCTGCCTCTGACCTTCAGTTCAACTTCTCAGAAAGTTCCAAGGTCTCAGCAGCGTGAGTCAGATCTCCCTGGCCTCCAGGCTGGTCACCCGTGGCCGGAACCCAGACATCCAGTGCAGAAAGACATGGGTTTTCTCTTATTCCACATCGCTGCCCTAAACCTTCCATGGCTTCCCAACACCTTCTGGAAAGGGGCTGTACACCTCTGCTACCCCTTAAGTCTACAGTGATGGATGGACACCCTGGAGGCACACAGAGAAGGGCTAAGAACAGCCAAGCTGGGATCAGTATTCATATATAAGATCTTTTGCATTTCTCCCTGCAAGAAACAATTTTTCTACCCCATGGGAGTAATGTACGCTCTAGATAAATCTTTTTTCTCTCCTCCTGTCATACCCATGCATGTGTGCGTGTATGCACATACAACCTGCACAGCCACATGAACACATTATTACCCTTACTCATCTGATAAATTTCTAGTCCTTTATAAAAATTCAGCATGATAGGCAGCTTCTAGAATGTTCCTCAATGGTCCCACCACCTGGTGTTCACACCCTTGTGTGATCCCTCTGCTTGAACGTGAGCTAGACCCACTGATTCACTTCTAACAAATAGATTATAACACAGGTGACAGCATGTCCATTTGAAATCAGGCTCCCAAAAGAGTCTGGCTTCCCTCTTGCTCACCTGTCTTGTTCTAACTCACTTGCTTTGCTGGAAACCAGCTCTGTTGTGAGCTGTCCTACAGAGAGGCCCATGTGATGATGGGCTCAGCTGACAGCCCCACGAGGAACAGAAGGAATCCTGCCGACAAGAAAGTGAGTTTGGAAGTGCATCCTCCTCTGCCAGCTGACAAAGATGAGAACATGGCCTTGACCACAGCCTTGTGAGACGAGGCAGGGCCACCAGAGGAAGCCCAGATTTCCAACCTGCGGAAACTGTGAGATAACTAATGCTTGTTGTTTTAAGCTGCTAAGTTTTGAGTCCTTTGTTCCACAGCAACAGATCATTAATACGATCAGCTCCTTGAGAAAGGCTTTCCCAGTACTACCTTAGCCACAGGCACATGGGGCAAGCACACACTCACTTAAACACACACACAGGCGCGCACACACGAGTGTCAGCCCCCTCTCGCGGTGAGGACATGACCTTAGAGTGCTTCATGCTTTCTCATCACTGCATTTGACCTCCTTCTGCTTCTTGGGTTGGCTGTTTCTCCTTTTCTCTTTTTCACAGCAGAAAGATTGTCTTGACAGTGTTCGTTTCTCATCAGCTGATTACACTGGTAGTAAGAAATTCCTTACGCTTGTTTTAGCTGCCCAGGGCCAGTTCAGCATTACTGACAGAGAGTACTGAGAAAAGATGAGAATATGTGCCAAGCGCTTGCCGTATGCCTAGAACACAAGGAAGGAAAGACAGAGCGATTCTTGAGGAGGATACATGTGTGTGAACCTTGCTGGGAGTTAAGGGCACTGACAGATAGGTTATGGTGACATGACAAGACAGAGAGTTTGGACAAGAAGCCTGGTCAAAGCTGCAGCCACTGGGCCCAAGTGCTTGAGCTTGGAAGCAATCCTGTCTTGACTGCATAGCAACTTAGGGCAAGTTTCTCCCTCCCCTCCCCTTCCGTTCCCTTTTTCCTTTCCTTTCCCTTTCTTTCCTTCCTTCCTTCCCTCCTTCTTTCCTTCCTTCCTTCCGTTTTTGTTTGTTTGTTTGTTTGTTTGAGACAGAATCTCACTCGGTCATCCTGGGGTTGAGTGCAGTGCTGACATAGCTCACAACCACCTCAACCTCTTGGCCTAAAGTGATCCCCTTGTTTTCTGAGTAGCTGGAACTACAGACACCTGCAAAATGCCTGGCTAGTTTTTCTATTTTTGGTAGAGACAGAGAGTCTAGCTCTTGCTCAGGCTGGTCTCGAACTCCTGAGTTCAAAGGATCCTCCTGCCTTGGCCTCCCCGAGTGCTGGGATTACAGGTGTCAGCCATTGTGCCCAGCCTGAGGCAAGTTTCTTTTTCTTTCTTTTTCTTTGTGTTTTTTTTTTTTTTTTTTTTTTTGTAGATACAAAGTCTCACTTTATCACCCTCAGTAGAGTGCCGTGGCATCACACAGCTCACAGCAACCTCCAACTCCTGGGCTTAGATGATTCTCTTGCCTCAGACTCCCGAGTAGCTGGGACTATAGGCGCCCACCACAATGCCCGGCTATTTTTTTGTTGCAATTTGGCTGGGGCCAGGTTTGAACCCGCCATCCTCGGTAAATGGGGCTGGCGCCCTACCCACTGAGCCATAGGTGCCGCCTTGGGGCAAGTTTCCTAATGTCTCTGTATCTGTTTCTTCTTCCAAAAAATCTAAATAACCACGTTGTATGCTTCTCGGGGCTTTTGTGAGGATTCAAAAAAGGTAACACGTGTATGTATATAGTACCTGAAACAGGGCTTAGGATTATTAATATTATCACTATTAAGTTCAGAAAAGAGAGAGAAAAGAACAGGGAAGGCTTCCCGGAAGAGGTGGAATGGAGTTAGGAATAACAGAATGGATGGGACCAATTAAGCAGCCACTATCCAGGGTGATGCTGTTGGTAGAAGAAACTTCGCAAACTGTTTGAATGGAACAACAAGCGTCGGGTTGCTGATATTAATGTCTGAAGGGGGGAAATGTTGGAGTGTGAATGTTACTCTTCGAACACATCCTGGGACAGGCAAAGCTGCAACTCACCTCGGCTGGGGGGTCTGTATTCCTGTCTCTTGATGTGTGGGAAGCAGGAATTTGAGGGGAGGTTGTTCTGCTGTGTTTTGGGGG
The DNA here is from genome assembly GCA_963574355.1 of Loris lydekkerianus. Taxonomy (NCBI): domain Eukaryota; kingdom Metazoa; phylum Chordata; class Mammalia; order Primates; family Lorisidae; genus Loris; species Loris lydekkerianus. Next base: position 17,917 of record CAUYPK010087206.1, on the reverse strand, counting down.
AGCCACAGGGACACAGCAAAAGAAATGGGAGATCGAGATAGTGGAAAAGCAGGAGCTTGGCACAGGAGACCAAAACCCTCATGAAGGGAAATTAAACTTGGTCACAAGACAATCCTCAACCCAACAGCATTGATTTGGTCAGTGCCTCCCTTGGATAAACGCCCACGTGTATGGACACAAAAATGTGTCCAGGGACAGTCGCTGCAGCATCGATTGTAAGTGAAGCCAAAGAGAATGGACCACCGTGTAGTACCGTAGAGCAGCAGAAAAAGAGTGAAATGAGAGGGTGGCACCTGTGGCTCAAAGGAGTAGGGCGCCGGCCCCATATGCCCGAGGTGGCGGGTTCAAACCCCGTCCTGGCCAAAAACTGCAAAAAAAAAAAAAAAAGAATGAAATGAGGGAAACAGCATGGCAGCTCCCCAATAGATTAAACATAGAATTATACATGTTCCAGCCACTCTGCTTCTGAGAATATACCCAAAATAATTGGAAGCAGAACTTCAGATATTTGTGCAGCCATGTTCATAACAGCATTATTGATTTGCAATAGCCAAAACCCAAGGGTCTAGCAGAGGATGGGTAGACACAATGTGGGATATACACACAGTGGAATGTTATTCTACCTTCACTAGGAAGGGAATTCTGACACGTGCTGCAACACGAATGGACGTTGAGGACGTTATGCTATGTGAAAAAGCCAGTCACAGGATAGCTTTTGAAAAAGCCAGTCACAGATGCTGTGTGAATCCGCTTAGATGAGGACCTAGAGCAGGCACATTCAGAGAGACAGAAAGCAGAATGGGGATTGTCAGGGGCTGGGGGCTGGGAAGATAGGGAGTTGTCCATTAATGGGTGCAGAGTCTCAGATTGGGAAGATAAAAATGTTCTGGAGACAGATGGTGGAGATAATTGCACTACAGTGTGAAAGTATTTAATGCCACTGAATTGTGTAGTTAAAATGGTAAATCTTAAGTGATGGAGATTTTGCCTCCACAATAAAAATGAGATGAGTCTGCATGTATTAATATGTCAATTTTTTCTTTTTTTGACAGAGTCTCAAGCTGTCACCCTGGGTAGAGTGCTGTGGCGTCACAGCTCACAGCAACCTCAAACTCTTGGGCTTAAGCGATTCTCTTGCCTCAGCCTCCCAAGTAGCTGGGACCACAGGCGACCGCCACAACGCCCGGCTACTTTTTGTTGCAGTTGTCATTGCTGTTTAGCTGGCCTGGGCCTGGTTCTAACCCACCAGCCTGGGTACATGTGGTCGGCGCCCTACCCACTGAGCTACGGACACTGCCTACCTAGTTGTTCCTTTAGTGAGCGCCAGCTGAAGAGTTGACCTGCTTTTAGAGACCCTACTATATGAAATACATGTGTGTGTACTGAAGAGTTGGCCTGCTTTTAGAGACCCTACTATATGAAATACATGTGTGTGTACTTTTACACAGCAGAATTTGAGTGCACATAGAAAATGAGCAAAGCAGGCAGCTGTATGTTCCCTTCCCCAAGCCCTCTGTGTGCCTGTGCTGGTGACATTATGCATCTCATCTAGTCTCACTGTCTCCCCTTTGCCTCCTGCTTCTTGCTCTTCCCTTCTATTCCCCCTTCCTCTTCTCGCCCCTGTCTCCTTTCTCTTTCCCCTTCTCTTTCTTTCATTTTCCCTTCTCCTTCTGTCTTTATTTCAGCCTCCCTCTTACCTCCTGGTACATTTTGCTGCGTTTCCGTATGTTCAGCTGTGATAGGATTTCTTATTATAATTCCACACAGATATTTAAATTTCATGATAAGGGAAAAAACAGCAAGAAGATCTCCTTAAGATAGAAGTGTTTTTCTCCAAATTCCTATGTGGAAGTCCTAAGCCCCGGTACCTCACAATGTGACCTGTTTGGAAATAGGACTTTTAAAGAGGTCATTAAGACACAATGAGGTCATACCGTGGCCCAATCCCTGATCACTTGCATCCCCATAAGAAGAGGAGATTTAGACACAGACACGCTTAGAGGGAAGATGGCTGGAGGCGCAGAAGTCAAGCCCAGGAGAGGGGCCTCTGAAAACCCCAAACCTGCAGATGCATTGACCTCCGACTTCCAGCCTCCAGAACTGGGAGGCCACTCATTTCTGTTGTTGAAGCTGCTTTGGCTGTGGGATTCTGTTCCTGCAGCTCTCATTAACTCATGCAGGGCTGTTCGTGAAAAAAAAAAAAGGCCGAGGCACATCGACGTGGGATAATGTAGCCCTATGTTCTTTTCACTCAGATCTCTCTTCCTTCTGGTTCACTGTATGTTACAGAATTGCAAAATTGGTTTTCAGGGTTAAAATCTTAATAAGTACCATTTGTGAATGAGTTTACCCTTCCACATCAGTATCCATGTTGAACCTCAAAATTGCTCTGTGATGTGACGGGTATTAAGATTCCTATTTTAGGCTCGGTGCCTATGGTTCAAGCGGCTAAGGCGCCAGCCACATACACCTGAACTGGCGGGTTCGAATCCAACCCAGGCCCACCAAACAACAATGATGGCTGCAACAACAACAACAACAAAATAGCTGGGCACTGTGGCAGTCGCCTGTAGTCCCATATGCTTGGGAGGCGGAGGCAGGAGAATTGCTTAAGCCCAGGAGTTGGAGGTTGCTGTGAGCTGTGATGCTACAGCACTCTACCCAGGGTGACAGCTTGAGGCTCTCTCTCAAAAAAAAAAAGATTCCTATTTTATAGATGCTGCTGGGCCTTTATGTAAATCCTGTCTGCCTCTTGGCATGCTGCCTCCTTTTCTTTTCTAAATTCTTTTAGTACTTTGCTTCTGGGGGCAGCTCCCCGCCTGCTTCCTTAGCACCCAGCATCTCCCCAGCACGGTGCCCAGCCATACTGTGCTGTGATTGCGTCTGTGTGGAGTTTCCCTCACCAGACTAACCGTCCTGGGAGGGGACGTCCGTATCCAGCGCGAGTAAGGATGTTTGGTTGATGGATGAATAAGATTATACAGCTAATAACTTGAACTTAGGCTTTCTAACATTTAAATTTAGTCGTTTCTTACTTTTATCATGCTACTATTTTTTTTACAATTTCAGATTAATATAAGGGCACAAAAGTTTAGGTTACTTTTTTTTCCATTTCTGAGGTAGAGTTCAAGTTGCAGTTGACCCCTTCACCCAAGGGGCCTGCTGAACACCCTCACCTTGTGCACAGGTGAAATTCACCCTCCCTCCTCCCCCCTTCCCTCTCCCTCTTACCTCTCCTCCTCACTAGCCTACACTTGTGTGTGGGCATGTAATTGTTTACATATTGGTTTCATATTAGTCTTGAGTACATCGGATGCTTGTTTTTCCGTTCTCGTAATACTTTACTAAGAGGAATGTGTTTCAGCTCCATCCAGGTAAACACAAAAGATGTAACGTCTCCATCTTTTCTAGCTGAATGGTACTTCATGGTCTACACGTACCAGAGTTTGTTAATCCATTCATGGGTTGATGGGCACTTGTGTTGCTTTCACGTCTTGGCAATTGTGAACTGAGCTGCAATAAACATTCTAGTGCAAAGGATTTTTTTTCTTCTGGGTAGATAACTGGTAATGGGATTATAGGATCAAATGCAAGATCTACTTTTAGTTCTTTGAGGATTCTCTATACTTCTTTCCATAGAGGTTGTATTAGTTTGCAATCCCACCTGCAGTTATCATGCTACTTCTTAATAATTCATCTGCATTAATCTGCATTATCTGTCGTTAATGGATATTATCTCCAAGTACAAGAGCATGCTAGTGGGATCTGCTCCCTGCATTGTGCTATAGAGGCCCCCTTCACTTTTGGACAATGTGATACATATGCATACATGAATGTGCGTGCGTGTGTGTGTGTGTGTGTGTGTGTGTGTGTGTGTGTGTCATGGATTCACATCTTAACTTTCTACCTTGAAAAACCTTTTATCTCTCAGGAACTTCTTTTTTTTTTTTAATGATGGAATTGTTTTCTTTTTCTTTTTTTATTATTTATTATTTTTCTTTTAGAGACAAAGTCTCACTTGATCACCCTCAGTAGAGTGCCGTGGCGTCACACAACTCACAGCAACCTCCAGCTCCTGGGCTTAGGCGATTCTCTTGCTTCAGCCTCCAGAGTAGCTGGGACTACAGGTGCCTACCACAACGCCCAGCTATTTTTTGTTGCAGTTTGGCCAGGGCTGGGTTTGAACCCGCCACCCTTGGTATATGGGACCGGCTCCCTACCCACTGAGCACAGGTGCTGGCCTCAGGAACTTTTTCTTAGAGATTGTGATGCAAACAGATTTCTTCTTCTTTCTGGAAGAAGACTTTGTTTCTTGAACAGACTTTGTTTCCGGAACAGCCCACCTGTTCCCTGTGCTGAGTGTTTCTTGCTCTGTGCTCTGGACCGTCAGTGCCTTCTGAGCGTTCCCCTCTCCTCCCTGGTAGAGGTGGGGATTAGATAATGTTTATGATATCACATGAACTCACAGCTGCATGCAGATTATGTGTGTACCCTGATCATAATTGTTTTATTCCTTCTTTTCGAATAGACTTGGTGGGTATTAGGTATTAGGTCCTGGGGATATGAAGGTGAGTAAGAAAGGCTTCTGCTCTTATGGAGCATACAGTTTATCAGAGAATAGTCACGGAAACAGGTAAATTCTGCTACAGCCAGTTTACTCTACTGCTGCGCTAGAGTACAGACTGCTGTGAGACCTTAAGAGCTCAGCAGGTGCTCTGCCTGCAGGGATTTGGGGAAGGCATCATATTTGAGCTTGGTTTTAAAGGAGAGCAGGAATTTACCAGATGAAAAGTGGGAGAGGAATAAACAAAGGCCTCAAACCATGAAAAGGTCGGGTCTCTGCCTTGGCGCCTGTAGCTCAGTGATTAGGGTGCCGGCCACATATACCGAGGCTGGCAGGTTTGAATCCGGCCCCGGCCTGCTAAACAACAATGATAACTGCAATAACAAAAAAATAGCCGAGCATTGTAGCAGGTGCCTGTAGTCCCAGCTACTTGGGATGCTGAGGCAAGAGAATCGCTTAAGCCCACGAGTGAGAAGTTGCTGTGAGCTGTGACACCACAGCACTCTACCAAGAGCTATATAATGAGACTCTGTCTCAAAAAATAAAAAAAAGAAAGAAAAGAAAACGTCTGGTCTCCAAATGAATGTGTATTTTCTAAAATACTGAAAAGAAAGAACCCCACATTGATAGTTGGTGTTGTAAGGTTATTGAATTGTGGATAGTTTTTCTTTTTCAGAATTTCCTTTATTTTTTAAAAATTATTTTTAATTAATTAAGATAAATAATTAAGATAAATTTAATTAATTTATTTTGAGACAGAGTCTCACTATGTTGCCCTCGGTAGAGTGCTGTGGCATCACAGCTCACAGCAACATCCAATTCTTGGGCTTAAGCAATTCTCTTGCCTCCGCCTCCCGAGTAGCTGGGACTACAGGCACCCACCACAACGCCTGGCTGTTTTTTTGTTGCAGTTGTCATTGTTGTTCAGTAGGCCCTAACTAGGTTTGAACCCACCACCCTCGGTGTATGTGGCTGGCACCGAAACCACTGTGCTACAGGTGCCAAGCCCTAGAATTTTCTTTAAATATTGTTGCCTTGTTGATTTCATTACTCAATAATTGTGACTGTTGAATCATAATTTTAAAGTGAATTAATTTATTTTTTATTGCCTGTATTTGTAGTTAATTTAACATCCAGGTTAAAACATTACTGACCAGTTTACTAAATTGTTACCAGGTTTTTAGGAAAAGGTGCAGAACGGTCCCTTTTCATAAACATTTGGTCCCTTTTTTCATAAACAGACCTCAAGTTTTCCTTTTCACTTGAATTTTCGTCAACTGAGCCTCTTATCTAGGAGACCTGGATAGACCTGGCAGGAGTTACTCTTTGCTGAAATATATGGAGAAAGGGTATCTTTTTTTTTTTTTTTTTTTTTATTGTGAGAAAGGGTATCTTTTAGCCTGGTTTAGCAGAGGGAGTTTATCCCATATGAAGTTAGAGGTGTGCACTCAGCCAAGGACGCAACACAAGAGAGTGGCTGGGAGGGGCCAGGAGAGCCTGGATTATTTATCAAACTGGAATTATAAGGGAACTCCCAGAGGGCACTGCACATTCAGAGAATGGAGCAAGAAACACCCAGCACAGGAAGTTGGGCTGTTCAGGAAATGAAGCCTGCAAATGCTTGGCTCATGGTGGAAGGTGCCTCATGTGGCATCCTGTGTTTCTTGCCAGGGTATGGGAGACCATTTAAAGGCACCATGCTGGCCCAGACACCAGGCTCTGGAGGTTTTCCCAAAACAACTTTAGAGTGAGGCTGAATAGGCTTTTCAGTTCTCTGTATATACTGGAGATTATGACTGACTCTAAAGGTATATTTGTGAAGATGTCTGCTCTGTGACTTTATTTATGGAAGGATTTAGTTCCTGTTTGAATCATCATTCTGTATGTTTCCCCTCCAAAGAATGTTTTTCTCTATATTTTTTTTGCCCTGCAATTGTTTATTTCATCTGGGTCAAAATCCATATTTATTTCTAACACCTCCCCCCCATCATTTTTTCCTTTAATCCTCTTTCTCTTTTCTGGAAATGTAAAAACGTCAGTGTAAACTGTGCAATAGCAGACTTGTCTTTTTCCCAACAAGGAAAGACCAGTGTAGGTTTACCACTTGTCCAGTGTTAATAATTGGCATAATCAGAAAAGTGTGAGCCCTTGAGGGCAAGTGCTCACACATGTGACAAGATAAGGAAATATTAACTTAGAGTGACAGTGCTAAGCTTATATCTATAAGCTACAATTTTAGTAGCTTACAATTTGTGTTATTAGCTGAGCATTTTCTATATTTAAATACTCTTCAGAACAAGGTTAAAAGAAATGGTAGTAAATGACAGGGAAATATTATACAAAATGGTAGCATTTACTTATTTCTGGAAATATAATCATGCAGTTCTGGCTCATAAAATGCTATTATTTCCCCCCAGAGATAGTTTAAACAATTCTAAATTTGATGTCTATAAATCATCTTATAGTATTGGTAGGCAACCAAGCTCACAGCTTAGATACTAAATTGCAGCTGATTTTTACTTGTTGTAAGGGTGTCTTAGGGCATTGGTCCAAAGATCAGATGTTACTGTGCCAGGAAGTCCTACATAATTTTTTATTTTTTTATAGTGCTATGAAGAGTATACACAGTGCTGCGTAGGTGATTAAGAATTCTTGTTTTGTTTGTCAGATAGTCTCTGATTATAACCTCAAGAATGGCTCCCTCTTTTATAGGACCTACTTGAACTGGAGTATTGTACATGCTGTAGTAAATTGTGTAGCTTGCCGACTCATTAGGAAGGTCAGGTTTCTAGAAGATAGAGTTACAAAATAAAGGCTCCTCTCCCATCAACACTTGGTTTTCATGGCAAAGTCAAAGTGACAAGACCTAAAATATTTATTACTTTTAAAGACACCCACCTTTTTGTGACCAGCAGCCAGAATACCAAACCCTTACCAAGGCAGGTAACAATTCCTTTTCCTCTTAAAAACAAAATTCCTGAAATGTGACATTTCTCAAGTTCTAGAGGATGTGTTCACTCATTTTCTCTCTTACCCCATTTGTTACCTTGGCTCAAATGAAGCACCACACTGTGTGGCTGTCTCTAGATTAAACCCTTTCATATCAGGAACACTTTGCAGGTTGTACTACCTTGCTTAAGACCCACCTGGATGTTCTGTGGAGAATGTGTCACGAATAGTGTTATTTTGGGGAGCTGTATTGCATAACACCCAGAAAGGCAAAGATCTCTTGAGGTAGAACCCTTAGGAAAAAGGGCTAATTCATTTTCTGAAAAAAGCATTTTTTATTTGCTTTATTTATTCACTTCTAGGAGGTACATATTTAATATTTGTGGTTGATAATGATGACATCATGAAAAGTTAAATAATAGATTAAAGCAGTGGTATAAGAGATGTTGCAGGACACTACAAGTAAAGTTAATGCTGCAGAGTTATGAAGCAAAAATGTCATTGTAGACTAGATTGGTAAGGGAAGGCTTCAGGAAGACTGTGGGATTCATCCATTCATTTATCAAATGTCTGTTGAGAGCTAAGATTCTGGAACCTCTGTGGATATTGGACACGGGGCAATACAGAAGACAAGCCAGGTCTCTGCTCTCAAAGTGCTTACATTCTACAGGGAGAACAAAATGATACAAACAAAAAAATCCATTTAACAAGAAATACCTGATAATATGCCTGCAGAGTATTAATATAGTGTGCTATGTAGAGTGCCTTGAGAGGACATTTTGTTAGTCACTGAAGGCTGCTTTGAAAAGGTGAATATTAAGCCAAGATCTGAACAATAAGAAGGAAGCAGCTGTGCAATGATCTGGACAGTTCCTGTTGAAAGGAGATCAGCAGGTCAAGGAACAAAAAGGTGAGATCAGAAAGATGAGTGGGGTTAGGGGGAAGGCAATGGTGGAAGGAGACAATCAGGGAATGTACAGATGCAGTAGAAGGAATCAAGAATAGGTTAGACAATGGAGAAGAAAGAATCTCAGAGATAGAGAATAAAGTTTTCAAGTTAACCCAGATAGTTAAAGAGGCTAAAAAGAAGAGAGAGAAAGCAGGTGCTTAGAGAACTATGAGACGCCATGAAACATTCAAACACACAAATAGAAGGATTCCTGAAGGGTAAGAAGATTGCCCCAAGGGAATGGAAGCCCTACTGGCAGCTGTTCTCGTGAAAACGTTCCAAGTTTTACTAAAGACCCTGACATACTCCTTTCAGATGGATATCAAACCCCAGAACATCTCAACTCAAACGGAGCCTCTCTAAGACGCATTGTAATGAAGCTGTCCAAAATCAAGATGAAAGAAAAAATTCTGCAAGCAGCCAGGAGTAAGCACCAACTGACCTACAGAGGCAAAGCCATTAGGATGACAGCAGACTTTTCAACTGAAACTTTCCAAAACAGAAGAGAATGGTCATCCACCTTCAAAAGTGTTAAACAAAACAATTTTCAGCTCAGAATTCTGTATCATGCTAAACTAAGCTTCAAAATTGATGGAGAAATCAAATTTTTTGCAGATATACAAGCACTGAGGAAATTCACCACAAGACCAGCTCTACAGAAAATACTTAGGCCTATTCTTAACTTAGGCCTATTCCCAACACTGACCACCACAATGGTCTCAACTGACCATCAGCAAAGTAAACACCCAGAAGCAAAACGTCAAAACTTCTCTTCCATAATGGTGCCACAGATAAAACTATGCAACAAACTTTCACAAAATAAGATGAATAGAACTCCACCACACGTGTAAATTCTCTGAATAAATGTTAGTGGACTGAATTCACCACTGAAGGGGCACAGTCTGTCTGATTGAATAAAAAAGCACAAGCCATCCATATGCTGTCTCCAGGAGACACACCTAGCTTTGAAGGACAAATCAAGACTAAGGGTAAAGGGATGGGAAACAGTATTTCAAGTAAATGGAAATCAGAAGAAAGGAGGACTTGCAATCTTATTTTTAAATGCAAGCAGATTTAAAGCAGCTAAAGTTAAGAAAGACAAAGATGGATACTTTATATAGGTCAAAGGAACAATACAACAAGAAGACATTTCAATTTTAAATATTTATGCACCCAACCTAAATGTTCTTAGATTTATGAAACAGACTTTGATGAGTCTGAGCAATATGATATTCTATAACATAATAATAGTCAGGGGCTTTGACACTCCTCTGACAGAACTGAACAGATCCTCTAAACAGAAACTAAACAAAGATACAAAGGACTTAAATGTGAAACTAGAATTTTAATACATTTATATTTAAATCTATTTTAGATTTAATAGACATATACAGAACACATCATCCCAAAGCTAAGGAATACACCCATGTATATACTCCAAAATTGACCACATCCAAGGATACAAATCAAATCAGCAAATCAATTTTGCTGATACAAATCAGCAAAATTAATAGAACAGAAATTATACCTGTATCTTCTCAGACCACAAGGCAATAAATGTGGAACTCAACTTCAACAAAAAATGTTCATCCCCACACAAAGATGTGGAAATTAAACAACCTTATGCTGAATGATAGTTGGATTCAGGAAGAGATAAAAGAGGAAATAATTAAATTCCTCAAATGTAACGACAGTGAAGACACAAGTTACCCAAACCTGTGGGATACAGTAAAAGCAATCTTAAGAGGGAAATATATCGCATTGGATGCCTAAATTAGATAAACAGAAAGAAAGCACATCAACAAACTCATGAACAATCTTATGGAATTGGAAAAGCACAACAATCTAATCCCAAACCCAGCAGAAGAAAAGAAATAACCATGATTAAATCAGAGATTAATGAAAGTGAAAACAAAGGAATCATCCAGAAAATTAATGATACAAAAAATTGGTTTTTTAACATAGTAAATAAAATCAATAAACCTTTGGCTAGATTAACTAGAAACAGAAAAAGTAAAATCTCTAAAAACTCAATTAGAAACAATGAAGGGGAAATAACAACAGATGCCACAGAGATATAAGAGATCATCTCTGAGTACTACAAGAAACTCTATGCCCAGAAATTTGACAATTTGGAGGAAATGGATCAATACCTGGAATCACACCCTCTTTCTAGACTTAATCAAGAAGATTTAGATCTTTTGAACCAACCAATTTCAAGAAATGAGATCAAAGAAGCAACAAAAAATCTCCCAACAAAACAAATGCCCTGATCCAGATGGTTCATGCCACAATTACATTAAACCTTCAAAGAGGAGCTTGTACCTATATTGCAGAAATTATTCCAAAAAATTGAGAAGGAAGAAATCTTCCCCAACTCATTCTATGAAGCAAACATCACCCTGATACCAAAACCAGGAAAAGACCCAACTAAAAGGGAGAATTTCAGACCAGTTTCACTAATGAATATTGATGTAAAAATTCTGAATAAAATCCTAGCTATTAGATTATAGCTACACATCAAAAAAATCATTCATCATGATCAAGTAGATTTCATTCCAGGGATGCAAGGCTGGTTTACCATACTGAAGTCTATAAATGTAATCCACCATATCTACAGAAGCAAAAGCAAAGACCATATGATCTTCTCAATAGATGTAGAAAAAGCATTCAATAAAATTCAGCATCCTTTTCTAATTAGAACACTTAAGAATATAGGGGTAGGTGGCACATTTCTTTCTTTTTTTTTTTAAATTTTTGTTTTTAATTTTTAATTTCAGCTTCCTTGTTCATTCTTCTTCATTTGAAGTACTTTTTTGTTGTTCATTTTCTTCTTTTTTTAAATGTTCTTCCTTTGGTGATTCTCTTTCCCGTTGCCTCCCCAGTAGCAGGGATTACAGATGCCCACCACAACGGTCCGGCTCTTTTTGATGTTAGTAGAGACAGGGTCCTACTCACTGCTGCTCATACTGGTCTCGAACCTCTGAGCTCAGGCAATCCACCCGCCTCGGCCTCCCACAGTGCTGGGACTACAGGTGTGAGCCACCACACCCGGCTGGTGGCACATTTCATAATCTGATCAAAGCCATCTATGACATACTCACAGCTAATATTATACTGAATGGAGTAAAACTGAAAGATTTTCCACTTAGAACTGGAACCAGATAAGGTTGTCCTCTATTGCCACTACCATTCACTATAGTGCTGGAATAGCCAATACAAGCAGGCAAGAGAAGGAAATAAAGGGCATCCAAATGGATGCAAAGGAGGTCAAACTCTGACTCTTTGCTGATGATATAATCTTATACTTAGAAAACCCAAAGACCCAAAATATAAGCAATGTGTCAGGATATAAAATCAGTGTTCACAAATCAGTAGCTTTTGTATACACCAATAAAAGCCAGGATGAGAAGCTAACTAAGGACACAATTCTTTTCACGGTAGCTTCAAAAAAATGAAATACCTAGGAATATACCTAACAAAAGAGGTGAAGGACCTCTACAAAGAAAATTATGAAACCCTAAGAAAAGAAATAGCAGAAGATATTAACAAATGGAAGAACATACCATGCTCATGGCTGGGAAGAGTCAATATTGTGAAAATGTCTCTACTTCCCAAAGCAATCTACAGTTTCAATACAAGCCCCATTAAAATACCATCATCAGACTTTCAAGATTTGAAAGAAAACTATTTGAAGAAAAATAATCCTTCATTTTGTATGGAACCAGAAAAAAACCCATATAGCCAAGGCAATTCTTAGTAATGAAAACAAAGCTGGGTTATTATCCTACCAGACTTTCGGTTGTCCTACAAGGCCATCGTGATGAAAACAGCATGGTATTGGCATAAAAATAGACATTGACACTTGGAACCGAATAGAAAACCATGAGGTGAAAGTAACATCTTATAGCCATCTGATACTTGATAAACCAAACAAGAGCATACAATGGGGAAAAGAATCCCTATTCTATAAATGGTGTTGGAGAACTGGATAACCACATGTAAAAGACTGAAACTGGACCTGTACCTCTCACTACTTATAAAAATTGACTCAAGATGGATAAAAGACCTAAATCTAGGGCATGAAACAATAAAAGTCCTTGAAGAAAGTGTGGGGAAAACAGTTAAAGATACTGGCCTGGGGACAGATTGTATAAAGAAGACTTCAGTGGCTATTGCAACAACAAAAATAAACAAATGGGATTTAATTAAACAGAAAAGCTTCTGTACAGCTAAGGAAACAACAACCGAAGGAAACAGACAACCTTCAGAATGGGAAAAGATATTTGCATATTATGAATCAGACAAAAGCTTCATAACTAGGATCTATAGAGAACTTAAATTAATCAACAAAAAAAGACCCAACAATCCCATATATCACTGGGCAAGAAACATGAATAGAACCTTCTCTAAAGAAAACAGATAAATGGCTAACAAACATATGAGAAACGCTCATTGTCCCTAATCATCAGAGAAAGGCAAATCAAAACTGCCCTGAGATATCACCTAACCTCAATGAGAATGGCCCACATCACAAAGTCTCAAAGCTGCATATGCTGGCGTGGATCTGAAGACAAGGGAACACTTTTACACTGCTGGTGGGACGCAAACTAATACAACCTTTTTGGGAGGAAGTATGGAGAATCCTCAAAGAACTCAAATTAGACCTCCTATTTGATCCTGCAATCCCATTACTAGGCGTCTACCCAGAAGAAAAAAAAATCCTTTTATCATAAGGACATTTGCAGTAGACTGTTTATCGCAGCTCAATTTACAATAGCCAAAATATGGAAATAGCATAAATACCGTCAACACAGCAATGGATTAACAAGCCGTGGTATATGTATACTGTGGAATACTACTCAGCCTCTAAAAAAGATGGAGACTCTACATCTTTTGTATTAACCTGGATGGAGGTGGAACACATTCTTCTTAGTAAAGCATCACAAGAATGGAGAAGCAAGAATCCAGTGTACTCTATGCTAATATGAAGGCAGCAGTAGATGAGCTAATATAGGGGTGTAGGGGAATGAGCAAGTGGGGAGAGGGCAGGAGGGAGGGGGATGGGGCCAAGGTGTATGGCACTAGTTTTGGGGGCAGGACACGATTATAAGAGGGACTTTATCTAACAGATGCAATCAGTGTAACCTAATTCTATGTACCCTTAATGAATCCCAAACAATAAAAAAAGATGTAAGTAGGCAAATAAGTAAGTAAAAAAGAAAAACGAGTGGGGATCATGTCATGTAGTATTTGCACATTGTTTTTTGGTAAAGAGTTTGAATTAAATGCTAATTACAGGCTCCACGCCTGTAGCTCAAGCAGCTAAGGGCCAGCCACACACACCAGAGCTGGTGGGTTCGAATCCAGCCCGGGGCCTGCCAAACAACAATGACAACTACAACCTCCCCCCTCCCAATAAAAACCCAAATACCCCGGTGTTGTGGTGGGCATCTGTAGTCCCAGCTACTTGGGAGGCTGAGGCAAGAGAATTGCTTGAGCCCAGGAGCTGGAGGTTGCTGTCAGCTGTGACACCATAGCACTCTGCCCATGGCAACAGCTTGAGGGTCTGTCTCAAAATAAATAATAAATAAATAAATAAATATAAATGCTACTTACAGTGGTAAGCCGGAGGAGTGCTTTAAGCAGAGTAGAACCATGAGCCCATTTATTTTTCCAAATTTCATTCTGTATTCTGTGTAAAGAATGGCTTTAAGGACAGCAAGAGCAGAAACAGTGATACTAGTTAGGAGGTGACCGGGGAAGTTTAAACAAGAGGCTCTGGTGTCTTTTATAGGAAGATAGTAGGGAAGAAGCAATGAACTGGGTAGATTTAGGGTAAGGCTTGCTAATGAATTTGAAATAGATGTGAAGGAACCAGAAATCAAAGATGATAGTGGGGTGTGGTGGCTTAGGCCAGTAATCCCAGCACTCTGGGAGGTTGAAGTGGGTGGATACATAGGAGTCCTGTAAGAGGACATGGAAAGAACAGTTAATTAAGACATTACACCTAGGTTCTGTTATTTAAGATTATGTCCTTGTATTTCTGCGAGAAAACTGGGCTAGATTTCTAAAATCTATTTTAACATTCTATAATAATATTTATGGCAAAATTTACTGTATTATTATAGAATGTTAATTTATCTTTTTATTTTATTATTTTATCTTATTATTATAGAATGTTAATTTATCTTCTTATTTTGGCTGCTTGCCTTTTAGAATATTAATGATGTTGTTAATAATAGTGTTGGGGTCAGCTCCAGCCAGCTTGGAGACAGAACAAGGCTGTCTCATGAGATGATGGGGCATGTGTTGTAATTTATAAAGACAGCTAAATTATCATTGCCCCCTTTTTTTTTTTTATTAAGCCTTTTGCATATAGATCATAAATACATTTATGCCAATTTCAGTGTGTTGATCATTTGTACAAATTGGAGAAACTTTTGATCAAATTCCAACTTCCACTGTGACAAAAGGATTAAAAATGCCCACTGGACTTTCAAAAAACTCGATACCCGAAATACTACTCTCAATTAATGTGAATGTAAATTAATGTCAATTAATATGAATTAATGAAGTCGTCCTCTAAAGAGGCACAGCTTGGCTGACTAGATACAAAAACTCTGGACAGACATCTGCTGCATTCAAGAAACTCACATTACCTTCAAAGATAAACATAGACTCAGGGTGAAGAAATGGTCATCTATAATTCAGGCAAATGGAAACCAGGAAAAGACAGGTATTGTAATTTTAAGGATGGTCACTTCATATTCATTAAGGGCAACACTTAACATGATTATTAATTATTAATATTTGCACACCCAATCAGAATGTGCCTCAATTTATAAGATAGACTCTAACGGACAAGAGCAATGTGATTTCCTCCAGCACCATAATACTTGAAGATTTTAACACTCCTTTGGCAGCTTTGGAGAGATCCTCTAATAAGTACTAAGCAAAGAAATTTTAGACTTAAACTTAACCATTCAACATTTGCATCTAACAGACATCTACAGAACATTTCATCCTAACAAAAATGAATGCACATTCTTCTCATCAGCCCACGGATCATCCTCCGAAACTGATTCCATCTTAGGCCCCAAGTCTAACCTCAGAAAATTTAAAAGAATAGAAATCATTCCTTGTATTTTCTCAGACCATCATGGAATAGAAGTTGAACTCAGTAACAACAGGAATCTGCTTATGCACACAAAAACATGGAACCTAAATAATCTCATAATGAAAGACAGCTGGGCCATAGATGAAATTAAGAAGGAAATTACCAAATTTTTGGAAGAAAATGATAATGAAGACATGAATTACCAGAACCTCTGGGATACCGCAAAGGCAGTCCTAAGAGGTAAATTTATAGCATTACAAACGCTCCTCAAAAGAACAGAAAGAGAGGAAGTCAACAACTTAACGGGACATCTCAAGCAACTGGAAAAAGAAGAACATTCCAACCCTAGTTCAAGCAGAAGAAAAGAAATAACTAAAATAAAAGTAGAACTAAATGAAATTGAAAACAAAATAATCATGCAGCAGATCAATCAATCAAAAAGTTGGGTTTTTTACAAAGGTCAATAAAATAGATAAAACTTTGGCTAACCTAACCAGAAGAGTAAGATCCCAATTTCATCAATCAGAAATGACAAAGGTCAAATAACAACAGACTCCTCAGAAGTTCAACAAATCCTTAATGGATATTACGTAAAACTCTGTTCTCAGAAGCATGAAAAACTGAAGAAAATATATCAATACTTGGAAACACACTACCTTCCTAGACTTACCCACAAACAGTTAAAATGTTAAATAAGCCTATAACAAGTTCTAAAATAACATATACTATGAGAAATCTCTTTTCCTTTATTTATTTATTTTTTTAATTAAATCATACCTGTGTACATTGATATGATCATGGGGCATCATACACTAGCTTCACAGACCGTTTGACACATTTTCATCACACTGGTTAGCATAGCCTTCCTGGCATTTTCTTAGTTATTGTGCTAAGACATTTACATTCTACATTTACTAAGTTTCACATATACCCTTGTAAGATGCACCACAGGTGTAATCCCACCTATCCCCCTTCCTCTCCCAAAAAGCAAAGCCTGGGACCAGATGGCTTCACATCAGAATTCTAGCAAACCTTTTAAGAGGAACTAGTATCTATATTACTTAACCTTTTCCGAAACATTGGAAAAAAAAGGGAATACTTCCCAACACATTCTATGAAGCAAATATCACCTTGATCTCCAAGCCAGGAAAAGACACAATGAGAAAAGAAAATTATAGACCAATATCTTTAATGAATGTTGACGCAAAAATATTCAATAAAATCCTAGCAAACAGAATCCAACAACACATCAAACAAATTATACATCACAACCAGGTGGGTTTCATCCCAGGGTCACTAGGATGTTCAATATACGTAAATCCATAAATATAATACATCACACAAAAAAATTTTTTTAAAAAGACCATGTGATTCTCTCAATTCATACAGAAAAAGCTTTTGATAATATCCAGCATCCTTTCTTGATCAGAATGCTCAAGAAAATAGGTATAGAAGAAACATTTCTTAAAGTGAGAGAGGCCATCTACAGCAAACTCACAGTCAATATCTTATTGAATTGAGTAAAATGGAAATCATTTCCATTCAGATCAGGAACCAGTCAAGGATGCCCATTGTCTCCACTGCTTTTCATCACTGTAATGGATGTCTTAGCCATTACAATCAGGCAAGAGAAGGCAATCAAGGGGATCCAAATAGGGTCAGAGGAGATCAAACAGTCACTCTTCGCAGATGATATGATTGTCTATCTAAAAAACCCCAGGGAATTAACTACAAAACTCCTAGAAGTGATCAAGGAATACAGAGACGTCTCAGGATACAAAATAAAAACTCACAAATCTGTATCCTTTATATATACCAACAATAGTAAAGGGGAAAAAGCAATCAAGAACTCTATTCCCTCTACAATGGTGCCAAAGAAGATGAAATATCTGGGAGTGTATCTAACTAAGGACGTGAAAGATCTCTATAAAGAGAACTATGAAACTCTGAGAAAAGAAATAGCTGAAGATTGTGACAAATGGAAAAACACACCATGTTCTTGGCTGGGATGAATCAAAATTGTTAAAATGTCTATACTACCAAAAGCAATCTACAGATTTAATGCGATCCCTATTAAAGCACCTCGATCATACTTTAAAGACCTAGAACAATTAGCACTTCGTTTTATATGGAAATAGAAAAAAAAAAAGCTTGAATAGCCACGACATTACTCAGAAATAAAAACAAGGGGTCGGAGACAAGATGGTGGACTGAAGCCAGCTTTTCACAGAGGCTCCCGTCCAGAAGGAGAGTTAAAGGATGGAAATTTAGTAAGTAACCTGGAGGATTCGAGCTATACCAGGAGAGAAGGTTGGAGATCGCACATCAACACCAC